>JAKCPI010021672.1:0-17117 GCA_023213315.1 Euborellia annulipes
GAGAGGCCTATAGTCATCCAAAATTTGCATTAATTAAGCAGCGTGTGATGGAATGCAATATTATGAAAGCTATTAACTCAACATAATTTTTATTTGTACAAGATAAAATAGAAAAAATTTTTGGAAAAAAAAGAAAAATATTTTTTATAAACGTATATTCGCACACAAAGAAATACTTTTATTTTTTATTATAAGAGTTGCTTGGGAAAACACGTCCCTAACACCCACACATATAAACACAAATACACAAACACACACGCACAAAAGAAGGAAGATGGCGAAAGAAGTATGGAGGGGGAAGTGATGGATATAACTCAAAAGAGGAGGAAAGAGAGAAGAAAAAAGGGTTCGATGTTCCCTGGATGCTTTTTCTAAGCACGCCAACAACGTTATATTGTCTAAAAAAAAAAAAGTACGAGCAAAAAAAAAAATACTTTCAAGAAGAGAATTTGATGTTAAATAAATTTTTCTTTATTGCCACAGCTTACTAATATGAGGGTAAGCGTATTTCCAAAAATTCAACTACTGTACTTCATTACGTCTGGAAAAGGGGATCTATTTATGGGTATTAAATTTTGGGTCCATTAGGGCACTTAAGATTTTTAGACATTTGTCTATTGATTACACTGTGAAGCAAAATCAAACTTTTTTTTTCGGCCCCGAGATAATTCCTTCAGATTTTTAAGTAAAATGACCTCCTGAATCCAAATATGACTTCCGTTTTTCCCCACCACGGTACCGTTTACGGGGGAGGGGGAGCCCCTACTTATTTCCACCCCTTTTCGTTAATTATAGTGCCATGAATCAAATTTAAGAGGGATGAAAAGGAATATTTTAGCCTTAACATTTCTTCAGAAGGTCTAGAGAAGTGGAAATTAAAAAACATTAACATTTGGATCTAAGGGCGGGATGTGGGGGAGGATTTCGAATTGCATTAAAAATGATCAATTTTTTTCTGATTTTTTCACAATTTTTTCCACTGATTTTCTACATATTTCAGCTGACAGACCCACCTCACCCTTCCTTAAACACCCCTCAACTACAAAAAAATATATAGGATAAAGCGGGTGGGGTGTGGGCGATTTTTTTGGGCTGATATATACGGACTCTTCTAAGTCCTTCAATATTTCCATATTTTATATAAAGGGGTAGAAATTACTTCTTGTCAAAGTTTGAAAAAAAAATTATAATCTATGAAATATAAAGTTATGATTTTGTAAATAAATCAGTAAAAAATATGACATTTATAAAAACCAAATTTATTTAAAGAAAAATCTACATGGGGTAGACTACCCTTTACTCAGGGGCAAAAAATTGCAAGTCTTAAAGAAAATTTGTAGAGTAGGAAAATAACTTGGGAGGGTGGGGGTGGCCTTAAAAAATACTGAAATAAAATTAATTTTTATATAAAATTTTAAAAGATTTTAATGAGAAAAACAAAGGCAATTTCATTCATTAATTCATTTTTATAATTGAATGTGAATTAATGAATATCTATAAGGGGATGTGTGAGCCGAGGGGGATCGAATTATATCCAAAACTACAAACAAAGGAAATATATTCATGAAACGAAGAACGGATTTACAGGCTTGTGGCATGTTACGAGACGAGACAGAAACGTAAGCAAATAAAAAAATCATCTGAATTTTTACACTTATAATTAGGGGAGGCGAGTGGAGAAACTGCTTAAGAAAATCAGACATTCAGACAGTGAAAAAGAAAATTTCACCTCCAAAAAATCTCACTTATTACTAGGCCACTGACGAGAGATAAAAGTTTAGGAATTTATATTTCCAATTATTTAATAATAGTTTCTTATTAAATATTATAGAAGAATGTTAATTCTCTGTTAGAGGGGTCGAGGGTGAGGAGGGAGGGAAAGAAATCATTGCTTTAAATGTAAAAAATTTACAAAAAAAATAATTTTCTATTTTAATTTTAATTTTTAAAGAAAAAAACTATTTTGTTTATTAGAAGGGGTGATTTACACCCTTTCTCACCCTCCCTCTGGGGTACCCGAATTCATCCTAGAGTTATATTAAAAAAATTTGGTTAATTTTATTATTATATTATGAGAGAGAAAAATAAAATACAAAATTACTTTAATTCGTTATGCAAATGAGATGTGAAAATATTTATTACCTTAATAATAAGACGACCAGGTGGGGAGTTTGGTGGATGAACGTCTTATTTGCACAAATCACACAATATAAGAGAAACTAAACACACGAGAGAGAGAGAAAGAGAAACCGAATGACTCCTGGCTCGACTCAAATACATCTAAAAGACTGACCCGCCTGACAGGCAGGCAACAAGCAAGCATGCAGGCATCAATCGATAGAGAAATAGATAGCATTGCTCTCTGAGCGACCAAGAATAAAAATTATCAAATAAGTTCTCTATTTTAAAAAAATTCTATTTACTTGCAAACTAACGGGGTTTTATTCCGTTGGGAAATAAATTCGAAATTAAATAATTATTAAAAGACTCACTTCATTTATCCACCTTTAAAACTCGCCCTCAATTTAATAAAATACTTCCAAGTATTATTTTTTGTGTATTATTTATTAGGAATACATTCGAAGTGAAAGAAGAATCCGTATATTTAACTTTAAATTTGTAAAGATCAGCCCAAAAAAAATATATAACTACTTTAGTTTATACTATTATTATACATGTACATATAAGATTAGTTGAGAGGAAAAATATTTGAGAATATTTAATTAATCACAGGGTGTTTTCTAAAAAAAAAAGCTCAAAGAAAAGAACGTCCACTAAAAAAGAGGTACACTGACAAAAAAAGGTCAGGTAAAATAAATAATACAATAACCATCTAATTTCTTCTCGGGTCTGGTTAATTCAATTTTTCAAATATCTACTTAAATAAATGACTTTATCACATTATTGAGAGTTAAAAAAAATATCTGAATAGTCTTAATTTTTTTTTGTTAACTTTTTCTTAAAATAAAAAAAAATATATATATAAAGGTGAAGTTTTGAAAAGAGAGCAAGCATTCGACTTGTCTGTTCTTTTATAAATAAGAAACTTTCTTTTGAAAGGTGAAACTCCTCCATCAATTTGAATGGAACAGCCCTTTGGAATTTATAGTCTTCTCCTCTATCTTCTAATACATTTACATAATTAGTCCCATATATGTATATAATAGATATTATAGAAGCCGATCGAATGTTCCAGAGAAGACAATTTGAATTAATGGGCACCTTCATTTGCTTAATTGCAATTCCTATTAAAGATAATGTTAGAAATTTTGTACAATTAAAATAATTTTTTTTTTCGTAATTTCAAAAAACACTTGCAATTCCTAAATACTTGTAGAGCTACTGGTATTTATTAATTTTGTATATATAATAAAATATTAATAAAACAACGTCAAGGGGGTAATCAAATAAGCTTAAAATAAACAGTTTCGAGTACTACATATTTTCAAATGATTAATTACACGGAAATAATTCCATAATGATCTGATTTGAATCATTTAAATGAAGTTATCATAAATTAAAATTAAAATTTATTTCACTGACAGCTACAACAACAAAATAGAGTAATCGAGCTCGTAAACATTTTACTTTGCGTTAAATAATAACCATGGCCGCAGGGTCTTAGGACTGTATATTAATCCCCCACCCCTCCGCCCTATAACAAGATTTAAACTCAAATATATCCGCGAGGGAAAATATTATTTTTTTCATGAGCCAATTTACTGTAGAGTTGAACTTCAAAGAGTCTCAAAAGAATAGTGTGCCTTGGGGATTTATCACAGCACCGTAGTCTCCTCTAATGATAGCCTTCACTTTTGATTTTTTACTTTCTCTTACCTATGTATATATGTAATATATATATAGAGAGAAAGTATTGGTTTCATGTCAAAAATTCGATGTCGAGATTTTGATGGATATACACGTTTTGAGGTCCCCTGAATCCAAAAAAGTGGTTTTCGCGACATGGTCTGTCTGTGGGTGTGTGGGTGTGTGGGTGTGTGGGTGTGTGTTCAATTTAAAGCATGAAGGAATTGAGCTACGAGGCTGAAATTTTATATTTAAGTTAAGCACCCCCCATGGGACCGGAAAAATAAGCTTTTAATCAAAATCGGCCAAAGAGTACTAGTACTTTACTGATGTACTTTTTCAGTTTTTTTCGATTTTCTCAAAATTCGCTCTAACGATTTTGATTAAAATTCAAAAATCAATTATTTTTTAGATGCTCTTTCAAATGTATATTCTCGTTTTGCCCTCGACATTGTTTGAAGCACACTTTACTCTTGTGCTTCTTAGGAAAGATAGGAGAAATGGTTGCCATGGTAACAAAATATAAATATTTTCCTCATACTTATAAATTTTACATCTGAATTCAAATATTCCCTACTGCCGGGAACTAAATACATGTCGACACCAAAAATCTGGTGTGACAAGCACAGTACACAACTTTCGATTACCGAAGGTAAGAGAAAGTTGTGTGCTTGCGCCAGTCACACCAGATTTTTACTCTCTTACCTATGTATATATGTAATATATATATAGAGAGAAAGTATTGGATTCATGTCAAAAATTCGAGGTCGAGATTTTGATGGATCTTCACGTTTTGAGGTCCCCTGAATCCAAAAAAGTGGTTTTCGCGACATGGTCTGTCTGTGGGTGTGGTGCGTGTGTGGGTGTGTCAGTGTTCACTTTTAAGCATGAAGGAATTGAGCTATGAGGCTGAAATTTTATATTTAAGTTAAACACCCCCGGGACCGGAAAAATAAGCTTTTAATCAAAATCGGCCAAAGAGTACTAGTACTTTACTGATGTACTTTTTCAGTTTTTTTCGATTTTCTCAAAATTCGCTAACGATTTTGATTAAAATTCAAAAATCAATTATTTTTTAGATGCTCTTTCAAATGTATATTCTCGTTTTGCCCTCAAAATTGTTTGAAGCACACTTTACTCTTGTGCTTCATAGGAAAGAATAGGAGAAATGGTTGCCATGGTTACAAAATATAAATATTTTCCCATACTTATAAATTTTACATCTGAATTCAAATATTACCTACTGCCGGGAACTAAATACATGTCGACACAAAAAATCTGGTGTGACAAGCACAGTACACAACTTTCGATTACCGAAGGTAAGAGAAAGTTGTGTGCTGTGCGCCAGTCACACCAGATTTTTACTTTTCTCTTACCACTATATATATGTTAATATATATAGAGAGAGAAAGTATTGGTTTCATGTCAAAAATTCGATGTCGAGATTTTGATGGATATACACGTTTTGAGGTCCCCTGAATCAAAAAAGTGGTTTTCGCGACATTGTCTGTCTGTGTGTGTGTCTGGGTGTCTGTGAACAAAATATCTCAACAACGAAAAGAGCTAATAGGTTGAAATTTTATATTTAAGTAAGGTACTCCCCATGAGACATGACACGAAGCTTTAGAATAAAATCGACCAAAGAGTACTAGTACTTTACTGATGCACTTTTTCAGTTTTTTTCGATTTTCTCAAAATTAGCTCCAACAATTTTTTTTTTTAATTCAAAAATCAATTATTTTTTAGATTCTCTTTAAAAATGTATATTCTCATTTTACCATTGACATTTTCTGAAGACCACTTTACTCTTGTATTTCTTAGGAAAGATAGGAGAAATCGTTGCCATGGTAACAAAATATAAATCTTTCCTCATACTTATAAATTTTACATCTTGAATATCGAATGTACCTAAAAGTTTTTTTATTTTTTGTTTTAAGGTATCCAATTCAATTGAAATATATTTTTCGCCTGGAACAGGGCGCGAACCAGGGCCGGATCTAGGGGAGGGCAGTGGGTGCGTGTGCCCCGGGCGGCAGATATCAGGGGGCGGCAATTAAAGAAAGATTTACTTAAAAAAAGGTAATATGATATGAATTTTGTATAGAAAATTTTAAGGAGGGGGCGGTAAATTAAATTTTGCCCTCCCCCTAAAAATCTCCTAGTTCCGGCCCTGGCTCGAACTCATGACCATTGACACCAGAAGCTAATGCTCGCTACCACTGAGGAAAAAAAAGGTCAAAAAATGTTTGAATTATTTTAATTATTTCAATATTTAGCGTCTATAAATGAATTTTTTTCATTAATACATTAGAAAAATTTCTTCTCGTACCTGAGGTCTGGGGATCGCTTCCCGTCTCAAGCAAGAAAAATTTATTTCATTTGAATTGGTTACCAATAATTCGAAATAAATTAAAAACTTGTGTTTCATTAAATTTTGTGAATTTGTAATCCTATCTACCTTACTGACTAACATGTTAAATTTACTAGGAAGTGGATAGATATTATGAGCTTTTCCTGGGGTAGTTTCTCGCTTCCTTAGTTAGGAAATTTCACTAATAAAGTTTAGTCATATATTCAACGCTCTTAGTTGTCTGCTTTTAACATATCAAAACCAATGAAATGATTTAATCACTCATATATTCATTCAATTATTTATTTTTTTTATCCACTTAAACGGGTTTCATTGTGGATATGTTTAATGTATAATCATTTTTTGATTTTTTAGAAAAAAAAGTTATTTTACTTTTTTTTTTTATCTGATTTGAAATTATCTCTTTTCCCTCTTGATCACCTGGGAGTTGAGTGGGTGGGTAACCTCCTCCTTTTATATCTTTCTCTCAGGCTCTCCTTATCAGCGCCTCTTTGAGAACGACTCAATGTAATTTGAGAGAGAGAGAGATAGAGATGTTCTTCAACTAAATGGCTATTTTGTGGTCCAGTTGGGAATCAGAGATAGATACACATAATGCATTCATTAATACATATTTCATTATATAATCATTAATATTCTAAACCTAGTGCAGTCAGAGATAAAATCTGTATGTTTCTCCTCCCTCGGGCTTTATTATTATTATTATTATTATTATTATCAATAATTATGTAATTATAATAAATTATTCTAATAAGATATATCGGTAATAACCAAAAACAAAACACATTCGTAAAAAAAATAAAAAGAGAAAATTGATTTTTTTACTTTTTGGGGGGCTCGCTGATGTAGCGAGCTAAAGGTGTTGGCTTCTACAAAGAAGATCCCTGTTCAAATCCTGAGCGTGCGGGCTTTTTTCGTTAAATAAAAATCTGGTGTGACAAGCAAAGCACAAAACTGTTTGTCTCTGTTCATGCAAACCACTCTTTTTTTTTTAATTCGAAATTTTATTATTTTTAAATAGACATTAAGTAAAAAAATTAAAACTTTTTTCTAGAAGAAAAAAAATAGAGTAAGAGAAAGTAAAAATATAAATAATATTCAAATTGCTTTCCCATTCGAAGAATACAGCATGCCCTGTATACTTGTCTCTATTAAGTTTTATTAAAAAACTTTGGATGGTGGAAGAAAAAAAAAACTATAAAATAAATAAGTTATCTAAGGAGAGATTAATTATAATTATTCGAGGCAAAAAAAAAAAAAGTTGAATGCAACTCAACTTAAAAACACTTAAAAAACTTATAATATAAAGCTATGAAAATTTAACCGAAACATCTTCAATATTTAATCTCAGAGAGGAAAAAAAAAAAAAAATGAAGAGAGAAAGGGAGACATTAAATTGCATTCCTCTTCTTTAGAGCATGTTAAATTTTAATATCGTCAATGTTATATAGTAGATAAAATAGATTAAATGACGCGAAATTTATCAACAAATTTAATTATTATTAAAAAACATATTATTTTATTTTTTTTACTTATCAAAGTAATTTAAAATACGTATAAGTTTAATTAATACATGTAGATAAAACAATTAATTCTTCATTTAATCATAAATGTATAAACTCATTAAATGTAAATTTCGTCCACCCCTTAATTTAGATTATATAACAATTTTATACTTCATAAATTTATTATTATTATTATTATTATAAACGAGTGACATAATAATCCTCCCACGCTTAGAATAAATAAATATATTAATATTTAGGATTTATTCATGTCGAATTTATATTTTTTTTCTAAACAATAAATGACAAGCACAGATCACAACTTTCAATTACCGATTACGTGTGCTGTGTGACCAGCCAGTCACACCAGAATTTTATAAACCGATATTTCCCTTTAAATACATTTAATTTAATTACAAAAAAAGCTATATAATTCAAAATAGAAAAAGATATTGTTTTTAGATAGGCCCTAAATATTTGTTGGATATTTTAACATGAAAAGGGTAAAAATATGCTTTTTTTTATTTTTATTAAATTTAAAGGAAAATATCAAAAAAATTAGCTAGCCTCTCGATAATCAAATATTTTATTTTTAATAAATACGGGGCCACAAGTTTCGAGAGGGAAGCCTTGAGCGTAGACAACCAAAATGCTAAGGCTTTCGACGTATTGTCTTTAAACTAGCTTTTCCCCATCAGTTGCATTAAAATTAATTTATTTTAAAATTATTAGTTGGGTATAGGAGACTTTGCAGCCAAGGAATTAAATAAAAAACTTTTATTTAATTATTAACCGTCGACGTTTCGGTCCTCCTTCCTCAGGACGATTAATTGTTAGAATACTGACTTGCGACCGAAACGTCGGCGATTAATAATTAAATAAAAGTTTTTTATTTAATTCCTTGGCTGCAAAGTCTCCTATACCCAATTCAAAGTCTACAGCCACTTCTCATCACTAGTTAAAATTATTAGTTTGGTTGCCTAAGCTCAAGGCTCCACTCTAGAGCACACCAGGCACTTGTGGCCCGACTGTACCCATGTCACGCCTTTAAATAGAATCGGTTTAATAATGCTAGTACTTTGTTTTAAAATTTTATTCAAGATTTAATTAATTGCTAATTAAATTTTTCGCTACGATTATTTGGGGTCGTCCACATATTACGTAACGCCTTTTTTGACGATTTTCTAGCCCCCCCTCCCCATATCACAGATAGTAACATACAAACAAACCCCCCTACAAATATTATGTCACAACATAGAACTACCCCCTCCCACTGGAATAAAATTTCTTATAATTACAAAATTATTATCATTTTATCTATTTTTTTTTTTTATATTTTTTTTTAAATTCAACTTTGAATTGTTATGTCACACTTAGAGAAATCCCCGGAACCCCCATGTCATAATTAGTAACGTTTTGTCCAGGCCCCTCCCCCCACCCTAACGCTTTACGCAATATGTGGGGACGACCCCTTTCGGTGCTCAAGAATTACTCGAATAAAAATAGATAGTAGACTAGATATTTAGACAATATTGAGCCATTTTCAGAATATTAAAAATCTCTTTGTGAACGTCAAAAGATACAAATCTCCCGCCACTTCTTTCTTAGTGTCTTTGTCTATAGGAGAGAGGGAAAGCCACGTCTTTCATTTTCTTGACTCTCTACTACAAAAAAAAAACTTAATAAATATTCAAATTACTCTTATCTAATAGTAAAAAGATAAATTTTTCCATTTTTACTTTCTCGTTTTTAAGAGTGTTTTGTTTTGGTTATCGATATACAGTATCTATTAAAATAATGTAATATAATTATTGATGATAATAAAGTTCGAAGGAAGGGGAAGCATGCAGATTTGTTCTCTAACTGCACTTGGTTTAGAGTATTAATGAATGCATTTTGTGTATTTATCTCTGATTACCAGCTGAACCACAAAATAGCCATTTATTAATACCGTAGTTGAAGAACATTTCTATCTCTCTCAAATTACGAAATATTTCATTGTGATAAGGCGAAACTTAGAAAAAGAAAAATGAAATAACAAATATAATAAATTACAAATGGAGAGGGGTTAGGGAGTAATTTAGGAAAACGGGATTTTAATGGATACGCAAGTCAAAAAAAAAGGGTTGAAAATTTTTAGTGCAAACACATTATCCCCGTTACATGCGATGAGTAAAGTAAAAATCAAATAGTACTTTGCAGTTTTGATAGAATTTATTATCTCTTTTCCTCCCCTTAAGAAAATGGAAAAAAAGGAGAGAGAATATAATTTTTTATTACTAAGAAATTTTTTTTTTCTTCTTCTCACCAAACATATTTCCTATTGTCAGTGTGTCTTCTCTCTTTTTCTCTCCGTTTTTCTCATTGTGCCAATTTTCAGCCGCTTTTTAAGCTCGTAAAACTAAAGCACACATTATATGAAAACTCAATGCGTTGCTTGGCATAAGTTTGCACAAATCACCATCTCTCCAAAAAAGAAAAAAAAACAAAGAAGGAAAAAAAAGAGGAAGCGTGAATCGGAGAAGAATGGGGGTAGTATGAGGGTGAGTGAGGGTAAAAGTGGTGGGTGTGGTTTTGCAGAGAGGCAGGCAAGCAAAAGGCTCTTCAAATATTCCGAGCATCTTCCTCTCTTCACTGCTATCTATCTGCCTCCTCTCTCATGTCATTAGCACTTATACATAGGACCAGCACCAACTACCACGAAGGACAAACATGCCGAGAGAAATCAGAGAAGAAAAGCCTTTCAATGAACAACAAAGCTTCTTCCAATCTTTGGAAAATTCCAATTTTTTTTTTTTTTAATAGCTTAAATTTTTTTTTAATTTGTTTAGAAGAACAAAAGAAAAGCTTCCTTTTTATCATTAAAAGTAGGCAGGTCGTGTGTACTATTGGTGGGTAATTGACATGGCCTTCTCTGATTCAAGAGTAATGATTTTTTGGCCGGTTATGAAATATGCATAAGAATTATAAATATATAAAGAAGAAATCAAAAATTCCATCTCTAAAACGTCTCCCTTTATGTCAACTTTTAAATTCCTAAGACGACAGAGATATTTAGTGAATTCCAAAATCGTCAAGTTCATAAGTAAACGCACAAGTCTAGTCAAGAGATAAAAAATTATTCAATAGTCAACGTAACAGAAACAACATAAAAGAATTACATGTATAGAAAATATAATACAATACTAGTGTATTTAAAGGTTTGCTTATAACTGGATGATAATATTACAGGAAAAGAGTATTGAACCCGGCTGGATTTTTTCTTTTTATTAAGATCTGATCACACCATGACGTTTCAATATCTCGATAGGGAATATTTTAAGAGAGGATGGAGGCCCTAGGCCTGACCTACCTCTAAAGAAATAAGCCTCCGATTTTTTACAATTATCAAGACCGTTTCGGAAGAAATTATTTTTCCATCTTCAGTATTTCAATATTGTCTAGGGTCCCGGAATTGGTCAAAGGGACATAATACATGTATAATAATGGATGTGTACAAATAATACACATATATTGTGTTCTTTTGACCGTCTCCGGGACCTTAGCCAATATTGAAAGGTTGAAGATGGGAAAAAAATTTCTCCCGACACGGTGTCAATAATTGTTAAAAATCAGAGGTTCTAAAAAATAAGTGATTTTTGAATTTTTATAAAAATTCTTGGAGCAAACTTTGAGAAAATCGAAAAAAAAACTACAAAATTACATCAGTAAAGTACTAGGGCTAGTACTCTTTGGTCCATTTTGTTCAAAAGCTTCGTGTCACAACCCAGACTAACTTAAACATAAAATTTCAACTTCCTAGCTCACGACATCGAATTTTTTACATGAATCCAATACTTTCTCTCTCTCTATATATATTAACATATATAGAGGTAAGAGAAAGTAAAAATCTAGTTGCATTTCCATTACTTTCTGCCAGTAATAATAGGCCTAATATAATATTTGTTATATAGTTATTTCGTAAATATTTGCAAACTGCAAACAAAATTTAATGTAAAGAGAGGCAAACTGACCGTAATAATATACCGTAGGGCGATAAATGTATATTCTCTAAGAAAACAAAATAGCCTCTGAGTAAAATAAAAATAAAATCAATCAATCAATCAATCCAACACTTCGTTTATGTAACTTTGTATTCTCAAATCCCATTCCCCTCTTTAAAGGATAAAATATTTTATTATATTTATAGTAATTCCTTTCACTGTGACTGAATGCAATGTAGAAGATTAATGAAAATTGAATAAATAAAAAATTAATTTTATTTATCCTTTAACAAAGGGAATAATTTTTTTTTAATTAAACATGTAAGCGCATCTGATAATTTTTTTTTTTTTTTTTTTTTAAACCCGAACGTATCAAAAAAGGTAATAACAAAATAAACAATAAATATTTGTGATTTAATAGATATTTTTTGGGGTATTTTAATGAAAAGAGTAGATTTCAGAACTTAAGTGAAAAACACAAATTACAAAAATAAAAAATTGTTGAAGAGAACTTACCTATCGAGGTGGAAGGCTGCAATCTCGGCATTATGGCGTTCAAAGTCGGTGAAGTAGAAATGATTCGGTAAAGTTTGTTGGGTGCGCGGAAATCTGAAACAAGGAGAAAAAAAAATTAGCACTAAGTTTTTTTTTTTTAAACACTCACACTTTTTTTCCATTCACACTCAAATACACACAGTCTTTTCGTCAACTTAGACCATTTAAGACTTTAAACGATACTCATTATTTGTAAATATATCTATTGGGGGTCTAGGCATTCTTATTTAAACCATTTGGTATCCAAATGGCTTAAATAAAAACCTGCCTGGGATTCTGAACCCTCGACCCTTGGTATACAAGGGAGGCGCGCTACCAACTACGCCAAGCCCGAGGTCCACTAAAAGTTAAAATACTTTTTTATAAAGGATTCCATGTCCATGTTTTTTAAGGACTTTTTCGGCATCTGAGGCCACGTAACGTCTCTAAAAGAGCCCTCAATGTGAATATTGGATTCAGATTATGCTTTTATAAGATAACTAAGAATATCTCATTTTATTAAAGAAATTTATATTCCTATATTAAACAAATTTCCTTAATAAAATATGCGTATATTTCAATGGGTCTAATTTTATTTGTGAATTTCCATTTTGGTAGTTAAATTTCGCCAAGAGACTAAATTAATGCACTTGTATGGCTAAATAAATGACGAACAAGCAGGAGGACCATAAAGTGGCTACTCACCCCCATCCACCCCCCTTGGCTTGGAAGGCAAATGGCTTCGCTAACGAGAGGACTTGTCTCTCTCTCTCTCTCATCTCTCTCTCTCTCCTGAAACGATTTTAAGCCTTACAAGACATCACTTAATCCCCGTATGTTTGGAAAGAGACAGAGAGATAAAAGAGAATTGAGGCTGATTGGACCTCAAGAGAGCTATCTCTCTTTCTATTTATATAAATATATAAATCTAAAAAAAAAAATCTCCATTAAAAAAGGACACTTTTAATTAATAATAATTTTTTATTAAGCCTTATTCTCTCCTAATTTTATTTAAAATCGGATTTTGATAGGGCAGGTTCAGCCAAATAAAAAGCCTTTATATGCTTCTCGACTCCGGAGACGTTTCGAGATATTTTTAATGTCTCATCATCAGTCCGTCTACAAAATGTACATATAAATAAATGATTAGTTTTCGATATACAGTAAAAAGTATAAAATCCATTGTAATAAAATAAAAAATAAAAACATACGCTTACATCGAAAATTAGCATAAATGTAGTCATTAATATACAGCATATGTACATATAAATTTTATATAATGAATACGCCTCGAAGCGTTCATGAGAGGAAATATTCTCAATAGTTAAAATTCATTGCTCTCATGCATTTATATATGATTTTTTAAAAGTTTATTTCAGAGCATCGAAAAGTTAATCCGGTCAAAGTATTAATATAGGCAAAAATAGAACAAATTTACAGATTGGGACTGAAGTGGTCTCTTCTCAGGGGAGGCGAATAAAATAAATTTTTTTTTAGGGGGCGGGTGGTATGTTTGTTTGAAAAATGGATAATTTGTTCTATTTTTGTATATTAATATTTGAGGGATTAACTTTCGATGCTCTGGAAATAAATTTTAAAAAAATCATATATAAATGATGAGAGCAATGAATTTTAACTATTGAGAATATTCCTCTCATGAACGCTTCGAGGCGTATTCATTATATAAAATTTATATGTACATATGTGTATATTAATGACTACCTTTATGCTAATTTTCGATGTAAGGTATGTTTTTATTTTTTATTTTATTAAATGGATTTTATATTTTTACTGTATATCGAAAACTAATCATTTATTTATATGTACATTTTGTAGAGGATGATGATGAGACATTAAAAATATCTCGAAAGTCTCCGAGTGAGAAGCATATAAAGGTTTTATTTGGTGAACCTGCCTATCAAAATTGTTACATTCAACAAATCTTATTTATTTAAAATCGCTGATAACTAGCTACTCAACGTTTTGCTCGCTTCGCTCACCATGTATTAGCGATTTTAAATAAAATTTATAAAGAAGGGAGGATTTAATAAAAATCTGGTGTGACTGGTCGCACACAACATTCTCTTACCCTTTGGCAAGAGAAGGTTTGGTACTGTGCTTGTCACACCAGATATTTTGTGTCGAGACATATTTAGTTGCTCTTAGCACTTAAGTCCAAAACTTGACCACCCGATTCATAGATGGCGCTGAGCTACGAATGCTTCCACATCAGTAAAGTGTACTTGAAACGATTTCCTCGAAAAATTTTACTGATATACTTTTTAAAGAGCATCTAAAAAATATTTCATTTATGAATTTTAAACAAAAGCGTTTGAGCGAATTTTGAGAAAATCGCAAAAAAACTGAAAAAGACACCAGTAAAGTACTAGTACTTATTGCCCAATTTTGTTAAAAAGCTAATTTTCACCCCTTGGAAGGGTGACTAACTTAATTATAAAATTTCAACCTCGTAGCTCTTTTAGTTTCTGAGATATTTTGTTCACAGACACACACACATACACAGACAGAAGACCATGTCGCGAAAACTACTTTTTTGCATTCAGGGGACTTTAAAACGTGAAGATCCATCAAAATCTCGACATCGAATTTTTGACATTATTCTAATACTTTCTCTATATATTTCATATATAGGGTAAGAGAAAGTAAAAATATAAACTTTGATTTTATTCATTTAAAGTGCCAGGTTTTAATGGCGTTTTTACTTTTTTTTTTTTAGATTTATATAATAGCTCACAGGGTGAGCGAAGCGATGTGTAGCTATCAGAGATCGCTTCACACATCCCCCGCTTAACGAGCGAAGCGAATAATATTAAAGTTTATATTTTTATTAAACCCCTTTCTCTCTAAATTTCATTTAAAACCACTGATAATTTGTTAATTAAAAATGTAAGAATTTTTTTTATGTGATTGGAGCCAATTTAAAAAAAAAGAACATTCATTTAGTATACATAGAGGCCTACACAACATACATGCATGCATAGATTGTTTCGGTAACTAATCACCGGTTTATCTTCATTAACTGGCCAGGCACTGTTTTGGCCCCTCGATTCTGTTTTGTTAATGCATTATTCATTAGACGAATCAATTCGATTGCACTGATTAAATTCTAATTCATTTTCTAAGCACTAAGGTCTCTCTCTCTCTATTCATTTTATTATTGTTCTATCTTATTAACATTTCCTCTGGGTTTTATTGTTCTGCTAACCGTTTACTGAATTTAAAAAAAAAATTGAAAATTTTATTTTTTATTGGAATAAGGCTGGTTTCACACGGGGCGGATTTGAGGCAACTAGTTGAATCAAGTCAGCTGGAAATTGACTGCCGTCTGAATACTCGTGTTCAACTAGTGTAATCAACTGCTCTCCCCGCCAGAGTCATCGACAATCGGTCTATATCAAAATATTTTTTTCTCCATGTTCTATGGAATCCGTCGTTAGGCAACTAGTTGACTAATGTGAAAGCCCCAATTGCTCGTAGTGCATTTTTAGTTGAATTGAGTTGATTCAATCAGTGGGGAGGAGAAGGGAGCGGCGAGAATCCGCCAGGCGGATTCCATTCATTTTTTACAGGCGTTGCACCCCCGTTGCATTTGCCCGGTCAACTAGTTGCTTCGAATCCGCCCCGTGTGAAAACAGCTTAGCTTAACTAGTCGCGCTGTCCGCTTAACAAGACGCTCTAAACCTCTCTTTAATATCAATATATGGTTCTTACAAATAGGAATATTAAAACTCGGACCAGCCTTTAGTTAGCTCGAGTTTTTCTATACTCTTCTAATGCATAATAAAATGATATTAACTTAAGTTAGGGTGATATGGATTCCATTCAGTGGCGGACCAGGGATTTTTTAAGAGCAGTGGCGTCATTTGGGGGGTATTTACCCCCCCCCCCAAGGGCTCAGATTTTTATTAAATTTTATATTATTGTCAAAAGTTAATATTATTTTAATAAACGTTAGGAGAGTATAGGAAAAATTCGTCCTGAGTAAAGGTGAGCATGAGCTGTGAGATTCCTATTTGTAAGAACCATATACATGTATAAAAGGTTTAGACCGTCATGTCAGAAGAGGAATTCACCTAAGGCGGGCACCGCGACTAGTTATTCCAACCAATAAAAAAAGTTTCTAAAAATTTACAAATTTTTTACTTTCTCTTACCTATATATGTAATATATAGCGAGAAAGTATTGCGATCATGACAAAAATTCGATGTCGAGAATTTGATGGATATACACGATTTGTTTTTCTTATAATTAAATAAACGACTACAAACGACGCATCGTGGATTAGAAAGAGATGGTAAATGAAGATGGATTTCAAAAATATTAAAATAATAATTCGAAATGTCGAGGAAAAAAGAAACTTATAGACCTACTTTTTTTTTTGTTTATACGTATGTCAACTTTTGGTAAATTTTATTTTATGCTCTAAAAAATAATAAAACTTTACTTGTTCGTTAAATTTATTTTTTCATAAATTTAATTTTCCCCTCTGTTTCTGTCAGTCAAATGTGCATACAAAATTCATTAAAG
The DNA here is from genome assembly GCA_023213315.1 of Euborellia annulipes. Classification (NCBI taxonomy): domain Eukaryota; kingdom Metazoa; phylum Arthropoda; class Insecta; order Dermaptera; family Anisolabididae; genus Euborellia; species Euborellia annulipes. Next base: position 16,749 of record JAKCPI010021672.1, read on the forward strand.
TTTGATAATTTATTTCAATGATTCTTTAACTTTATTACGTCAATATATTTCCCCTTCCACTTTCTTTTTCTTATTCCCTCCTTGAACCTCCCCTCGTTTATTCATTTTACTTTTGTTGTTTTGTTTTAAAGAGGAAAAAAAGCAAAAGAAATTTTCTTTTAATGAAAGATTTTTTTCTTCTTTTTGACTTGAATTCATCTTTAAACTCAAAAGAGAAAAAGTTGAGTGAATCGAAATCATTCAATCAGGAGTAGCTTAATAATTTATAAAATCCAAATTGTACCCTTAAATTGATATCAATTATTATCGTCAGAGAAGACCGTAGGCCAGTGGTTTCCAAACTTTATGTTACCACGCCTCCCTTAAAAA
>JAKCPI010021673.1:0-36069 GCA_023213315.1 Euborellia annulipes
GTGAGTCCAAAAAAAAAAAGTGAAAACCGCAAAATGGTCTGTCTGTGATCAAAACAAAGTATGAAGGAAACGAGCTACGAGTTTGAAATTAAATATTTAAGTTAAGTACCCCACTGAGGAGCAAAAAGTAAGGGCCTTTAAATAAAATCGGCCAAAGAATGCTAATACTTTACTGATGTACTTTTTAAATATTTTTCGATTTTTTCAAAATGAATGAATTTTTGAAAAATTGAGTTAATTTTTTAGATGATCTTATTCTCATTTTGTCCTCAAAATTATTTGAAACACACTCTTTAAGGATAAGACAAAGTAGTATGTTGAGCGACCAGTCACAACATATTTTTTTAATGTGACCACATGATAAATAGTTATTTCGAACGCGGACATCTTCAAAAAATTCTTTGAATGAAAATTAAAATTATTTTTAAAATAATTTTGAATTATTCAAAATTTTGTAGTTATTTGACTTTTTCGCATTATATGCATTTTGAATTAATTTATCTTTGACATTTGACTATTATTATTACATCGTCGTAATATGTATTATGTCCAGTACAAAGAGACATTCTCTTCATTAAGATTGTCGCACAGAAATGAAATCCTTATCTCCCTAAGGCCGTTTAATCAGAACCCCTCAAGGGTCGCTTCCAATTAACCCTTATTTTCGATAGATGGCAGAGACCAGCTGGGTCCTCTAGTTTATAGGCCATGGTCCGCAAACCCCGGACATATCCAGGGGAATTGCGAATTAAAACCTAGATCCCACACTCTCTGTCTCTCTCTTTCCAGGATTCTCTCTCCTGGTATTCTCTGACGCTCCAAGCGATAAAACCTTTTCTGAGGGAAAACCACCCCAAAGGGAATGAATGCTTTACCCTACAAGGACTCTTAATGCATAGGGACTTCTATTCTGTTGCTAGGTAAAATTTCATAGTGTTCCATCAGTTTAATTTCTTCAGGTTCGGGTTCTCACATTAAAATGAGATCTGTTATAATATTCAGGTTGAGTTTCTAGTATATTAACCTATTATTGAAGGAAACTAGATTAGTTACATATAATCTGGATTATTATGTTTCACTAAACTATTAGTTTCAAATGGCTTTAATATATATCGGAAAATTTTGTTTCATCCATGCTATTTGTACCGGTAAAATATGGAATAAAAGGCGGGCCTTACTTTGGCTTTCAGGGGGCTACGCCCCTGAACCCCCTTGCCCGTCTTCGGCGAGCAAATGCATCAAATTTATTCTTGCTCACTGTTTGGAAATTTTCAAATTTCCCTCTCTGACTTAAATTTCCCACTCCACTTCCTCTAACTCTAACCAATCAGCGTCCTGATCGGCACATACACACAGACCGGAAGCTAGTCGCTAGAGCTTTATATATAGTAATGATAATTTTTCGATAACAAATATAGTTATGATTTAAGGCGAAATTCCAAATTTTTCATTTTAATGCCAAATGAAAGGGAAGTTCGTGCGATAAGTGAAGAAAGACAAACAAATTACTAAAAGTCCAATTCAGACTTGGTTTATAAAGAGTTAAAAAATGATTAATTCGAAACCTTTGAGAAGATGTTAATGCGAAAGAGATAAATAAAGCCTACAATAAATTTCTAGTGAAGGATGAATTGTTTCTGCCTACATTCTATCAGATGATAACAAACTTTCAAAACTCTAAGTATAAATTTTTCTATCCGTATAATACTGGAATATCGATATATCCCTTTGTAGTTTGTTAAAAAAAGATTTGGAATTTAATAATTTTTTTAATAAAGATGTTCATTTATTTAGTTATTCATTATTTAGAATTTGAGATAAAATTTAACATACTACTTGAATTTAAAATATACCTATTAAATAAATAATAAACATAGGTCCTATATACATAACATAAATATTTATAACAAAATTAATATGAAAATTATTTATAAATTCGTATTATAAATTATTCTACATTCAATCAATAAATAAAAGGGTTTATTCTTTCTTTGATTTAAACTTCAAAATTTTATAACAATAGATTCATTTCCTATCATACAAATTGGATGGAAAAAATTTTGATATTTAGTCTTTAACATTTGTTATCAAAATAAAAGATTTGTTCTTTTGGTTTAAAATGTTTATTTCTAAAAATTACAACGTTTCGGCCATTAATCGGTGACCTTCTTCAGGTACAATCCAGATCACAAAGAACAATAATAATATTCTTCTTTATAGGCTTACTTTTAAGATGGATTGTCCTTGAGGAAGGTCACTCAATAGGTGACCGAACGTTGTATTTTTTACAAAGAAACAGTTAAGCCGAAAGAGAAGGTCTTTTATTAATGGATGGGTAAAAACATCATTGTATTAAAATTTCGATTGCTATATTGTTAGAAAAATATTGAATGTAATAATTTCTAATCGATTTGCTATAAAATTTATTTTTTTAAGTAATAAAAAAAAGACAGTTGAAACCTTTATGTCAAACCAATTTAAATGAACTCTGAAGATAAAACTCAAAGAGCTGTCAGTCCTTTAGGCAAGGGTAAGAAATGAATACCCTCCAAGGGACATGATAGGGACGAAAAGAATAAAAACATCACTTATGTGAATTAGCATACCTTTTTTTAAGCTATAATCTTTTTTGAAAAAATATTTTTAAAATGGAATAAAAAAAGAGTTAGAAAAAAAACAAGTTTTACAAATAACTAAAAAAATTTCAAGGTTTAAATTTGTATATTGTGTATACTATTAGTGCGTAAAAAGAGAAAGTTCCGATAGAAGATTATTCTTCCATTAAATATAGTCTATGCGAAATCGGATAAATTGATTCCATTTGAAAAATTTTTCAATGAATTGATGGATATTTGTTGCAACTTTTCGTGATGAAATGGATTTATTTCGTTTTATTTATCGACTGATGAAAAATTGTTTGCTAAGATTTTTTCACCTTTGCTCCTGTTGAATACTAAATTTAGTTACCCGCTATAGAAACTTTACATAAAGTCAGAACTAAAATTAAATGTAATTAATTTGCAAGAGAAAAGTTCAAGAGAGGAGTCGGATTCTTCTAAAAGATTGATTGTGACCAGAATATTACACTATTTATGGACTAAAAAAAGTAGTGCACTTAATTACTTTTTAATTACTCATTAATCAAAACTGATTATCTATTTATTGGTTTAAGGTAAATTTTATTAATTTAAAATCATATTGTTTACATTTTTTCCATTCCAAGTGAGTGACGTCATGGAGCTCCTCTTTTTGTAAAAGATCTTTCGGAACAAACCAATTATAAATATTTATATACGGTATATTATTAATAAAGCAGAATAAATACCAAGGTCTAAATTAGTTTAGTCAGAAACTATAAAATTTGCAAACAAAATACATGTGAACTAGGTTATGTGCAGTCAACAACGCTGCCACATAGAAAAATACAAGCAAGGAGGAACTTTATGACGTGGACCAATCAAAAAGTGTGACCGGAAAATTGTTTATTTACTCGTTTTTGACCAACCTGTGTATTTTAAAGACCTTGGGAAAATATTTATATTTTGTTACCATGGCAACCATTTCTATATCTTTCCTATGAAGTACAAGAGTAAAGTAGTCTTTAGAAGATTCCAATGCCAAAATGAGAATATACATTTTAAAGAGTATCTAAAAAATAATTGATTTTTGAATTTTAATCAAAATCGCTGAAGCGAATTTTGAGAAATTCGAAAAAAACTGAAAAAGTGCATCAGTAAAGTACTAGTACTTTTTGACCGATTTTGATTAAAAGCTTATTTTCAAGTCCTAGGATGTGCCTAACTTAAGTATAAAATTTCAATCTCCTAGCTCGATTCCTTCATGCTTTAAATTGAATAGAGACAGAAAGACAGACATACAGACAAACAGACAATGTCCCGAAAACCACTTTTTTGGATTCAGGGGACCTCAAAACGTGTATATCCATCAAAATCTCGACATCGAATTTTTGACATGAATCCAATTCTTTCTCTCTCTATATATATTAACATATATATAGAGGTAAGAGAAGGTAATAAAAATTAAATATAGAGTATCTACGGAAACTTTGTTTGATAAAAATATTTAGTTCTTTACTCCTTTACACAATGCCAACGAGGAAAGAGAACGATTATCATTTAAGATCATCGACGACTCAGTTTTAAAAATGTATCAAAATTAGTACATGTTATAAGTTACATATAAAAGTCTAAACTTTAAAAAGTAACGAAATGTTTAATATTAATATATTTGTATTAAGTTAAATATTCTTTCGATAAGCAAACGATTCAAACAAATTATCATAAAGAGAGAAAGCATATTATTATTAATTGTTCAATTTCTTAACATGAATACTACATTAAAATTTTCAGGGAAAAGACGAAAACTTATCCATAATTGATCATGTATTTTCTAAAGACCCTGATAAAATTTGATTAATCTTGAGTTTGTCTCTATTATTAACTTTGGCTTTTGGGTGGCACAAAGCCTGCCTCTCTCCTATCTCGCTCTCGCTTCGCAAAGTTTGGATTAGTTGAATGAATAAATATTTGCCACGTTTTCTCGACGTTTCATTTACACTCCTCCATATATTTAAGTTTCCGGTCGTGATAGATGAATACGGTCTCCCACCACCTCCACCGATACACACCAACATCCGAAATTCTCTTTCTCAATCACCCATACCACCATCAGATCTCTCTTACATAGCTACACACACCACAATGATATATTATGTAAAATATATATATATATATATATATATATATATATATATATATATAATGAAAACAAGAAATTGGTTTCCATTTTAAATATTCAATTTTCAGAAGAGGTTCAAATTTTTTTTTAGAATTGTAATAATACAAATTTGTTTTTTCTATTATTTTATTCCATTAAGACTAGGAATTGTCAAAATCCCTTTTAATAATTTCAAAAATATAAAATAAACCCTAGTGAAAATATAAAACTAAGAGTAAGCTCATAATAAGCTATAATAATAAAAAAATAATCAACGCGAATTTAGGAATTAATAGGCATTATGATCAATTATCAATGGCTAAATCAAGAGTCGCGGGAGCGACTCGTCGCCGAGCATGTGAAAAGCAAAAGAAAGCAAAGAAACTCTTAATACTACCATTTAGTTGACATTCCAATAGATGTCAATGGCCCATTGCATTTAGATGGACGAGTCGTCCCTAGACTATATTATCAAGAATGATTTTAAATCCTTAATAAAAGATAGGGACGTGAAAAAATTTTTTTGAGAAACTTTTCTCTTTCTGGGCGAATATCTCAAAAAGGTTTTAAGATATCGGAGCCAAATTTTTTTTATATTAAACTAGAATAAATAAGGATTATTTTGAGCACGAATTCAAAAAAAAATTCCAGTCCCAAAAAGAATGGCAGAGGCTCAAAGTTGAGATTTTGCCGATTCCGGAAGGTCAAAAGTTAGTCTCTTATTTTTCCTTTTTTTTTTTTTTTTTTTTCTTTTTTTCTTTTTTTTTTTTTTTCATTCTTTTCTTCAATTTTCAAATTTTTAGACAAAGCTACAGGTTTCCCTGCTGGACCGATTTGGATGAAATTTAAAATACAAATAGATACTATCAAAAACCCGATACCTTTGATGTAAAATTTCATTTTGGATCAAAAGTGACTTTTTGAGAGGTATTCAAAATTTCAAATTTGTCCTATCTTTAACATGGCGAAAAGACAATTTTGACTATTTTGCTCCCTGATGACGTCATCTAGGAACATATATATTAATATTAGTAATTTTCATCTCTAATGGAATAACAATTTTTAGGATAAATCCATTCAGATAAAATACAATAGATTAACGTGATAAGAAGAAGTGCTACCAACATAACAAAAATAAAAAACCTAAAATTTTATAAAATTTGGTGAAATCCTATGTTTATCGTTTTGAATGGATACTAAACGATGTAATTACATTCTACCAACATAACAAAAATAAAAAACCTAAAATTTTATAAAATTTAGGGAAATCCTATGTTTATCGTTTTGAATGGATACTAAACGATGTATTTACATTCTACCAACATAACAAAAATAAAAAACCTAAAATTTTATAAAATTTGGTGAAATCCTATGTTTATCGTTTTGAATTAATACCAAATGATGTATTTACATTCTACCAACATAACAAAAATAAAAATCCTAAAATTTTATAAAATTTGGTGAAATCCTATGTTTATCGTTTTGAATTAATACCAAACGATGTATTTACATTCTACCAACATAACAAAAATAAAAAACCTAAAATTTTATAAAATTTGGTGAAATCCTATGTTTATCGTTTTGAATGGATACTAAACGATGTAATTACATTCTACCAACATAACAAAAATAAAAAACCTAAAATTTTATAAAATTTAGGGAAATCCTATGTTTATCGTTTTGAATGGATACTAAACGATGTATTTACATTCTACCAACATAACAAAAATAAAAAACCTAAAATTTTATAAAATTTGGTGAAATCCTATGTTTATCGTTTTGAATTAATACCAAATGATGTATTTACATTCTACCAACATAACAAAAATAAAAAACCTAAAATTTTATAAAATTTGGTGAAATCCTATGTTTATCGTTTTAAATGGATACTAAACGATGTATTTACATTCTACCAACATAACAAAAATAAAAATCCTAAAATTTTATAAAATTTAGGGAAATCTTATGTTTATCGTTTTGAATTAATACCAAATGATGTATTTATTTTTTACTGTTTGGAATGCATATTAAAATATCTATTCATGGGATAACTTAATATTTAATAAACAAAAATTATTAGATAATATTTAAATGCAATATTTCACAAAAAGAAGTGAAATCTCAGCCAAAAACATCGGAGATGCAAAAAGGGGCGCCTCGCATTATTTTTGCCCAGCGTCGAGGTGAAATCAAAAAAATGCGCCTCGCTTTTCTGATTTATATAAAAGCGAGGATATATGAAACAAATAAAATTCTGTAGGGGTTTTATTTAAGTGAAAATATTTCCTCGCTTTTATATAAATCAGAAAAGCGAGGCGCATTTTTTTGATTTCACCTCGACGCTGGGCAAAAATAATGCGAGGCGCCCCTTTTTGCATCTCCGATGTTTTTGGCTGAGATTTATTATTATTTTTATTTATTTTCCTTATATAGGCTAATTAAAATAAAAAAAAATCACAATGGGAAAAATATATATTTGTTTTTAATAGACAAAATTTTCAGTCATTTCCAAAAATATGGCTTTTGATTTAAAAAAAGGTTTCCTATCCCTTCTAGAGCCGGTTTTAACCCTCATTAATTATTTTGAGACATTTATAATTAAATGCTAATAAACTTTTTTATTTCCTTATCAACTTTTTTTATTAAATATTCAAATCCGAATTAATTTAATTTTTTTTCACTCCGATAATCTTAAAATGATTTACATTCTAGTATTTTATAGTCTTCGTTAATGGTCTTACCCCTTAAATAGAGTTCAACATCTCTCATATTTATGAAAGGATTAAGTAGTAAATAAAAATAAAAAGAATCAATATCAGCCACCCCAAAAAAGATGGTCGTCTATGGAGTTAAACAAATATTTTTTCTTATAATTAAGAGCGAGAGAGAGAAGATGCGATGGAAAAACTTTTCTAAGTCTATTTTTAACCATCCAACGCGCGTATTAACGAAATATAAAAATTTGCTCTTAATATTTGTTTGAGGGAAGATTTATTTTAAAGAAATTTTTTTATAATGGGATTTAAGTTGATTTAAATATTAAATAAATTTGCTATAAAAAGAAGGATCTACTTTATATATTAAATCTCATAAATTTGTACAAGTTTTACCAGTTGATGTATTTATCAGAAATAGGAACCTACCGAATATTCGGTTTCGGTTACTGTTTCGGGTTTGGTTTCGGCCAAAAACCAGCCGAAACTTTCGGCCGGCCGAAACCGGAGTTTCAAAAGATAAGAATTGCACGCGAAAAAAAATTTACCGCAAGTCTGGAAAAGGGGCGGCAAAAATGTAATTTCCACAGAAGGGAAAAAATTTTCCGCCCTTCCGAAAAGAGGCGAAAAAAATTTGGTCTCTATAAAAAAAGGTAAAATAAGTATGAATTTTGTAATAAGAATGAGGCCGAAATTCCGGTTTCGGTTTCGGCTGAAAATCTTGATTCGGTCGGACCCTAATTAGTAAATTAAAATAAAAATGTCATCCCATTTATGTAAATATTTTGAAATTTGATTAAGTTTTTGGAACGAAGTTCTTTTACGCGACTTACAGTAGGGTGAATTGGCAAAATTCGTCACGTAACGTTACAAACATGCGTTACAGCGTGAGGAACTTCCCCCCCCCCCGCCACAACCCCACACGTTTGTTTTTTAAATATCATTCTCCAAAAGTTATAAATAAATGTGCCTGGTCCCTAATATATATATATCGTCTTTAAATCATGAGGACGGTATCTTTAAAGTATGGCCTAAGATGCCGAAAAGATGAAAGAAATATATTCTTTCAATTATATTTCAAATGGAAAACATTTTCTATTTCTCAATCTTAATGAAAATTATTAAGTATCAATATGATATTATATTATACCGGTATATCTTATAGTCTTCAATGGCGAGTCAAAATACAATAAAAATAAACTACAGTAATTTTTAATTAAACCAAATATTACATCTTCTAAAATAACACTTAATTAAATGAAATAAATATTTAGCTATACTTGTATTATACGTACTTTAGTTAAATGAAGACATAACATAACATTTGAATGAAATTAAAATACAATATTATTATCCTCAGACATAGAGTTGACTATTTCACATTTCCTCCTACTCTTCTCTGTTTATTCATGAACACCTCAATACCATTACATTAATGCTATAATATGAACTACTAGCTTTGATATGCTAAAGTGCATTCTGTCTATATTGTTCAGGTAAACGTAATTCCTATTCTAGGGTAAAGAAAATTAACTGATATCCACCTGTCAGTTGACTATAAAGGGCTCAAATGCGGCTATTTATCAGTGCCTCTTTCTATCACTTTTAGTTCCTTTGAGCATGTGGGCTTAGATTATTCAAATTGACAAACTTATAGTATTGTCCTAGATGATTTATAGATTTTCTATGAGTTTAGTTACATTTTATGTATTAAGAATATATAAATGAGAATTCTATTTAATTTATAAGAGGGGGGGGGAGGGGTTATAAAAATGAGAGATGCAGCTAAAGTTTTTTTTCATTATTTATTTAATCCACACAGCTGAGGTTTCGGTCATGTGTTTGAACCATCATCAGAGAAAACTCGCGATAGGATTATCACTAGATCTGATACTGTAATGCTCCCAGTTGCGCCACTGTTGCAGACAACGGCCATTTAAATGACTTATATGTTTATAAAACTTTCAAACGCCTTTTCTCGAATTGTTGAATTTCTGACTTTGGCTTCTATGATTCTCAGCAGGCGATATTTGAATAATTTTTAGTAACAGTTGTCAAACAATCAAATAATAGATAAGCCTTATCATGGGCGTAGTCAGACATCTTGTTAGGGGGGAGGGCAAACCCCTCGTTAGAGCGAGAGGGGGGCTGCAATTAATATATACATAAATTATTAATTATTTATTTAAATAAAAAAAAAATTAAATTAATGTAGTGGATTGGGGCGTTAAAAAAAATTCCCAATGGGAAAAATATATTATATATATATTATTATTTTTTTTTTTTTTTTTTTAGGACAAGCCAGGGGGGGCAAAGGCCCCCCTGCCTCTCCCTGGCTACGTCCATGAGTTATTTATAATTATATATATGTGGAGTAATATCTAGTTTGGAATAAAAAAATGAAAATATAGAAACGCCTGCGCGATAGGCAACTTGAGTAAGAATTAAACTTGTTTGATTGGGTGTCTTAAATTAAATAGTATTTTTCTTAAGCTTATAAAAAATATTAATATGCGGAAATAGCATTGAAATTATTAAAGAATTACTATATCTTGTATAATTTAAATTGAAAATTAATATAAAATACAAATGATGATATAATAATAAGATTTGGTTGAAGTACACTAAATCATTTCATGGTAGTTATGCGGTCCAATGTATTTTAAGTGAATTTTCTATTCATTTTATCTTAAGTTGACTCAACAAAAGTTTCGTAAATGTTATATAAATAAATTAATATATTACCATCTATGATTAGCGTAGGTTGAATATTTCATGTCAAACACTAATAATAATCACTTCTAAATTAAAGGTGGATTATAAATATATAAATATAACTTTGAAATTCTATGTGAATATGGAATAGTTTTAGATAAATTATGCATCAATTTCTCGGAGTATAAGAGAATATGATAAAATATTATGAATATGGAAGAATAAACTGCAACAACAAAGATCGTTGATTTCAAAATCAAGTGGTGGAACTAGATAAGTTAACGAATTTTTTTTTTTTTTGAATAAATTATTCGTCTTAAAAATTGTTATTAAAAAAAAAAAAAAAAAAAAAAAAAAAAAACAATAAATAGATTTTCTCTACTTTTTTTTAAGTAGGAATGACGACTTACTTCCCTGCTTTATTTGAATTGGAAAAATTAAAAGGAGATATAAGAAACTGATTTTGTATTTTTGAAATTTCTAAAATATCTAGCCAGCCACGAGACATTTACGATAACCGTTATATAATAATATATATATATTTATTTGGGGTCCAGGCATTCTTATTTAAGCCATTTGGTATCCAATTGGCTTAAATAAAATCATCGGACTGCCTGGGGTCCGAACCCGCGACGTTTGGTATACGAGGTTAGCACGCTAACCTCTACACCAAGCTCCGAGGGCCTTGGAGTAGTTGGTAGCGTGCCTACCTTCTATACCGAACGTCGCGGGTTCGGACCCCAGGCAGTCCGATGATTTTATTTAAGGCATTTGGATACCAAATGACTAAATAGAAATGTCTGGACCCCCAATATATATATTATTAATATAACGGTTATCGTTAAAGTCTTAAATGGCCTAAGTTGCCGAAAAGACTGTGTGGTGTGAATGAGAGTCTGAATGAGAAAAAAGCTGTGAATGTTTAAAAAAAAAAAATCTAGCCTGAAGATGATTACAAATAATTATAGTGCATCGAAACGTAGCTTAAATATTAATTTATATTTACAAATATTTTTATCATAAACCGAGCCGAGACAAAAATAAATTAAAATACCCATCTAAAGCACGAGCCCGATCCGTGAGAGCCCACACGTGCGGATCTGCTTCCGAGCCGAGCCGAGCCAAATTCACACACATTCGGATTTGGCTCGTTCCGGCTCGGACTCGCGAACCCGGCTCGTTCGCGTGTGTGGTGAAAAATTGCCGAATCCGGCTCGCGTACCAAAGTGGGTGGGGCCCTTAAGACTGGGCGCACACGGCCGATTTTCGACGTCGAGCGAGTTAGTCGATGGGCATAAATGCATTAAAAAATCGAGTTGATCTGCAGTTTTTTTAACTTAATGCTTTTTATGTCCATCGACTAAACTATCGTTCGACTTAAAAGTAAAAATCGACCGTGTGCGCCCAGCCTAAGAATTAATAACTCAAAAAGTTATAGGAATTTCGGGATGAAAATAATTTTCCTCTATTCCCTAGAAAGTCCTCTTTAAGCATAAAAAATTTCGTTTCAAAATTCAAACAGGAACTTGCCTAAATAGTGCGTGACAGAGAGACGGACATTAGCGAATTATATACATACATATATATAGATTATAGTCAGGGCCGTTCCTGGGGGCGTGCACTCCGTGCCAGCACGGAGGCGCCAGTCCCAAAGGGCGCCGGTGGGGCCTTCCAAAGGGCGCCGGTGGGGCCTTCCAAAGGAAGGCGAAGACGAAAAGCCAAAGGGCGATGAAGGCGCAAAGCCAAAGGGCGACGGAGGCGCCTTCCAAAGGGTGCCCGAGGCGCCTTCCAAAGGGCGCCGGTGGGGCCTTCCAAAGGAAGGGGAAGACGAAAAGCCAAAGGGCGACGGAGGCGCCTTCCAAAGGACGGCGGAGACTCAAAGCCAAAGGGCATTTTCGTGCCTGGGTCCTTGGTCCGTCGCAAGTGAGAAAAATTTATTTCAAAAGAATTGGCTGCCAATCATTTGAAATAATTGGCGTAACTATATTGAATGGCGCCCCCCGCGGGTACAAAAATGTCGCCCCCCCTCCAAAAAAAAATAAAAAAAAAAATTGTTAAATAAATGTAAATTTTAAATAGCTTTTTTATTTAAAAAAATAAAAGGGGAATGAATGACTTCCCCGAGACTTTCTCGTATATTCTTTTGGAATTATATCTGGATGTGTGTGTGTGTGTGTGTGAACACGAGAGCTTAAAAGGCAAGCAGCCAGATCGATGAAATTTGGTATATACTCCTTACACTAAAATTGTAGATTTATATCAACTTTTGGAGTAAATACTTCACCTGGAAGTAGTACTTTACCTAATAAGTTTTTTTCAAAAATTATAAAATTTTCAATTTTTATTATATTATGATAAATTACTCTATTTTAAAAAGTTTTTATTCTTTGACATTTTTTTGAAAACTGAATAGTTTTCGAAATAATCAACGAAGAAAAAGAAAATTTTCGTTAAATTTGAAAAAAAAATTCAAAACAAAATCATACAGGCATCATTAAAAAAACATGTAAATATAAACGAATGAATTTGCTTCACAAATTCATTTGTTTATATTTACATGTTTTTAGCTCTCACTGTACGTGGTACTAAGGGAAAGAGAGCTTATGTAGAGACTCCGGTGTCTGTCTGTCCGACCGTCTGTACACAAAAAAAGTACGGCCTGAACTAAAGGTCGTAAAAAAATAATACTTACATATACCGATTCAGTATAAAAAACTGGTCCAGGGAAAAATACGGTTTGGTTGCTAGCACTTCCGGATTTTTAAATATTTAACATTTTTTAATTTTACATTTGGGTCATTCCACGTCAGTTCAACCAGGCCATTTCACCCATAATCTCAGATTTTTATGAAACTTGGTATGTTTGTTCTATATATAAAGATAAGTAACAGCACCAAATTTCGATTTTCTATCTCACTTAGTTTTCGAGTTATGGCACTTTAAAGTTTTAATTTTTTCACCTTCCGAGGCTTGGAGAATGCCAAACAAAATGTGACATGGAAGAGAAAATAATTTCTCATTTGCTTATTTGACACCCAATCTTGATGAAATTTTTTTGGTAGGTTCTATAAACAATAAGGAATTAGAAAAAAAATATATCACGAATCTAAGTTAATCCTAAAATCTATATATATAATTCACTAATGTCCGTCTGTCTGTCTGTCTGTCACGCTCTATTTAGGCAACTTCCCGTTAAAATTTTGAAATGAAATTTTTTATTCATAAAGAGGACCTTCTCGGGATTACAGGAAAATTATTTTCATCCCGAAATTCCCATAACTTTTTGAGTTATTAATTTTTAAAGTTACGATTTCTCCCATAGGAAATGTATAGAGAAATATTTATGTATTCTTTTCATTTGTGTATTCCATGAATGTAAACAAATCTTCAAACAGGCACTGGTTTGGAATAGTAATGATAATTTTTTCCATAATTAAGAAGAAAGGGCGAGGGTCCGCCGCAGGCGCGAGCCAGCTGGAGGGGGGTCCAGGGGGCGAAGCCCCCTGTCTAGACGCAAAGGCGGGCGCCACGGGTTCTCATAATTAAGAAAAGGCGAGGGTCCGCCGCAGGCGGGCCCGAGCCAGCTGGCGGGGGGTCCAGGGGGCGAAGCCCCCCTGTCTATATGCAAAGGTGGGCGCCACGGGTTCTCATCAATAAGAAAAGGCTAGGGTCCGCCGCAGGCGGGCCCGAGCCAGCTGAAGGGGGGTCCAGGGGGGCGAAGCCCGCCGAAGACGGGCGACGCGGCTATATAAAAAAAAATTCATATTGTTGATTTTTTTTTTAGTTTTGAAAACGCAAACATGCTTTAGCGCTAAAGCCGATATCTCTAAAAGGGAATGAGATTTTCAAGAAATTTTTTTTTTCTAAATAATCTGCATGAAATGGGCTTTAATTTAGTAAAATAAAAATTTTGTGTATTTTGTTCCCTCTATTTCTTAAGTCCATTGCAATTTCAATATATAGTTTCACATGTTAAAAAGGTTTCAAGGGCAAAATGAAAATATACATTTTAAAGAGCATCTAAAAAATAATTGATTTATGAATTTTAATAAAAATCGTTGGAGCGAATTTTGAGAAAATTGAAAAAAACTGAAAAAGTACATCAGTAAAGTACTAGTGCTTTTTGACCGATTTTGTTCAAAAGCTTATTTTGAGTGTCCGAAACGGTGCCTAACTTAAATATAAAATTTCAACTTACTAGCTCAATCCTTTTATGCTTTCATTTAAACAATGTGTTTTCGTCTGTGTTCAGTAATAAGCAGACACACACAGAGTTCATTTGAAATCATGAAAGAATTGAGCTAGGAAGTAATTTGAATAAATAAATATTTTTTTATTAATGAATATTTTTTTATTTTCCTTCTCTATGAAAAATAGGATAGTGATAGTTCGCGTGGGGGAAAGAAAGATTTATCAAAATCTAAGCTACCGTAGCATTCACCAAACATGAAAATCAGTACAGGTCTAATCACTTAAAAAAAATTTTTTTTCATAATTTAGTTGGGGGGGGGGCGCCAAAAATGACCTGGCACGGAGGCGACAACTTACCCAGGAACGGCCCTGATTATAGTAGATTATATAAAGAGGCCCATAGGGCAGAATATGGCGCGTGGATGCTGAAGTCGGGCAGCTTGTTATTTAAATTACAAAAAGTGTGAATATACAGGTATATATATTTTTTTTAAAGGTCCAGGGCCAACACGTCTAAAAATTTAACTTTTATAACATGATGATAATTTTTTTTTTTTGTAAATAAATCGGCTATTTGTCTTGGAAGGCTGGATGCGGGCCCCTCTCACTAGACGCGTGCCTTGGACCGTGGGCAGCTCACTTCTTATGGACAGGTGGATGGGCTGAGAGTGTCTGTGTGTTTATGTGTAAGTGTTTGTGTGATGGTGTGTGGCAGGTGGTAGTAACCTGTTCTTTGCATCTCTCTCTATCTCTCTTAAAGGCCAAGTAAACACGTAGCTGCTCATAACTCTACTCTCTTTTTCACTCTCTTTTAAATAGAATTTAAACTTACCAACATCGGACCAATTCTCCACACATCAATATATTAAGTGTATCATAAAAAGTCACAATATAAAGATTAATTTCCATTACATGATGTTGCAGTATTCATTTTTTACTTTCTCTTACCTCTATATATGTTAATATATAGAGAAAGAAAGTATTGGATTCATGTCAAAAATTCGATGTCGAGATTTTGATAGATTTACACGTTTTGAGGTCCCCTGAATCCAAAAAAGTGGTCTGTCTGTGTTCGATTTTAAGCATAAAGGAATTGAGCTATGAGGCTGAAATTTTATATTTAAGTTAGACACCCCCTGGAGCGTGAAAATAAGCTTTTAAACAAAATCGGCCAAAGAGTACTAGTACTTAACTGATGTACTTTTTCATTTGTTTTCTTTCGATTTTCTCAAAATTCGCTCCAACGATTTTGATTAAAATTCAAAAATCAATTAATTTTTAGATTCTCTTTAAAATGTATATTCTCATTTTTCCCTGAAAATTGTTTGAAGCATACTTTATTCTTGTGCTTCATAGGAATGATAGGGGAACTAGTTGCCATGGTAACAAAATATATATAGAGGTGTCGTCAGCGATTCTCATTCCAAGAGATGAAAATTTTTCTAATTTAATATTGTTTGATAAACATGGCAAAAAATATCTTTAAAAAAATTCATTATAGAAAGTTTTGTAAAAATGTTTTGCAAAATTGCAAAACTATTCTCTGCTTCTGTTCAGGGTCAAAACAAATTAAGAGAAATTTTATAGCACAAATAGAAAAGAAAAACGATATATTAAAAAAAAATCACCGTTCTTATTATCATTATATACTGTATATTTATTTTTGTACAACAATATTTTGTTGTTATTATATTAATAACGCTTCCATTCCACCTTCGCTAGTTATAAACAATCTCATATTATGTTATTTAAACTTTATTTATTATTACTTTTCCCACAATTTCTTGTTGTTTTAAATAGGAGCATGATTTTATCACGCCATTTATATTAATTTTAAACTTGTTTAATTTAATCTCAACTAATATATTTTACTCCTTTATAAATATTATTACTTTATTATTTATATTCTCAAACACCAAAAGTCAAGAATTGTATATAGAGCATAAAACAACTTTCTTAAGAAGAAGCAATTTCTGGAAATTCACTCTTCGTTAGATAGATTAATCAATAATGAATATATTAATTTAAATAAGCCTATTCTATTAAAGAGTTTGAATTACAAATAAATGATATAGTTATCATTTGTTCAATATTTTTTCGATCTCTGGTAGATGAATAAGGCAGGCATCCAATATGAAATAGAACGATGTTTATAACACATGTTCTAGTGTAGCTGTTAACAATTTTATTTTGAAATTCCTCTCGGGATCCCCGTTTTTTTCCCCTTAGGTTTTTTTGTGTAGAAAAAAACCCCCCAAACCCACCCCGCCTTTGCCCGTGGCCCTCTCCCCGCCCCCCGTGGGGTTACATCTTTTTCTCTCTCTCTCTTCTCCTCCTCTTTTTTTCCCCTCCTAGTGAACTAATCCTTATTTCTGGTTCCAACCGGCTCCTTATATCCAACCTCTTCTATGCTATGGAGGATGTCCTGGTTTGAAGAGGGACTCCCTCAGCACCGGCGTGTAGCCTACTCCTTTCGAAGAATGCATCACTGAGAGGGAACCTTCTTTACGTCCCTTCCACAGGACGGGATGTCACAGCAACTCCCTCTCCTCGTAGAGTTGCCTGAGGGCTATTGTGGTAAGATCCTATATTCCAATCCAGTGCCTGCTTGAGGATTTGTTTACATTAAATAAATATTTTTATTTAATGAAAAATCCCGCATGCCAAGGACTTGAACAGGGATCTTCTTTGCAGAAGTTGACACCCTAGCTCACTACACCAGCGAGCCCTCAGCTGTTAACAAGGGCGAATACAAAGGGAGGGGTAAAGGGTAATTACCCCCCCCCCCCCGAGATTTGAAAAAAAAACAACTTTTTTTCGCAAAAAAAATTATTTTTAATGTAAAATTTTAAATATTAATACTTAAAAATTTGAATTGTATTTATATTCTGGCAAACAACTACAGAATGTGCCTTTAAATTATCGAAATTAAGAAAAAATAGTGTGCTGTGCGACCAGTCACACCAGATCCTCCCCCTCTCGAGAAACACCTCTGGATCCCCCTTGGCTGTTAATAATAATAATAATGTGCCATTATCATTGTTACTATTAACAACTGCTCAATCTGGTAAAACACAAGTTAATTATTTATTAAAAATATAAATAACTAATTCAAAATGGACGAGAGTCCGAGAGGGCTTGGTGTAGGGGTTAGCGAGCTAATCTTCTATCCAGAGGGTCGCGGATTCGGATCTCAGGCAGTCCGATGATTTTATTTAAGCCATTTGGATACCAAATGTGTGTATGTGTGAGTGTGAATGACAAAAAAGTGAGTCTGTAAAAAATGAGTTGCAATATTGCAGTATTGCAATATATCAGGGTAATAAATTCTAAATAGGTATTTTGCCGGGGTTTGCCAAGAAGAATAGACAAGAGCTATCGAGATCAGTGTTATTAAGAAACGCTAATCAGTACTAAAAATTGCGATAGGTGGTCTCAGAAAAATGGCTTAAATAATAATGCCTGGACTCCAAATACAGTGGAAACTCGATTAACAAGCATAATTCGTTCCAGAATCAAACTCGTAAAGCGAAACACTCGTTATGCGAAACAATTTTTCTCATATAAATTAATGTGAAATACGATAATGCATTCTATGTTGAAAAAAAAAAACTCTTATGGCTTTTTCTTGCGGCTTTTCCTTCGGGGCATTTATGCAAGGGTTTAATAAATTTTTAACATAAAAAAAATTACAAATTTATTTTCTGATTATCTTCCTAATAATTAATTCAATTTATTTTTATTCATGTACATTTATAAACTAATTGGACAGACTTTTATTTTGACCAAGTCCGTGATTTGTACTCGTTATGCGAAACGTCGCTCGTTAAGCGAGTCATTCTTTTACAATTCGCCCGTTATGCGAATTACTCGTTATGAGAGGTGCTCGTTAAGCCACGCGAAGAAGCCGACTTCAGCATCTACGCGCCATATTCTGCCCTATGGCCGGCGGGCTTCGCGCCTAGCCGGGGGCTCCACCCCCAAACCCCTCCCCCCCAAACCCCTCTCCAGCTGGCTGGGGCCCGCTTGTGGCGGACCCTCGCTCTTTCTTAATTCCTACAAGGTCCTTTTTAAGCATAAAAAATTTCATTTTAAAATTCCACCGGGCAGTTGCCTAAATAAAGCGTGACAGACAGACGGACATTAGCGAATTATAGATATAGAAGATTGATTTGGCCTATTAGCATTATTTCAATGTATTTATCCATTTAGTGGATCTTTTTTTAATAATCATTTTAAAATAAATAAGATCTAGAACGCAATATTCTGGAAATTGGTGTTCCCTCTTAATAAAAGAAAGTTGTATAATGTGCGTTTAATCACACCATGGGCTAACTCAGAAAGTAGGGATAGGAGATAATGAGACGAAGTGAGAGAGAGATATTCCCTTTAAAGATGCTAGTTCTGTCCATCGTCTAAATAACCGGTTTTCAAACAATGGGCGTCATCCATTTTTCTCAGAAGCAATAAAGAAATAAAAATATATTTTTTATATTCGTCAAATTAAAAAAAAAAATTAGAAAAATTATTTTAATATTCTAATAAATGGAAAATATTTTTATTAATCTTTTTGATTGATATATTTAGTTTCGGACAGTACGGTACATTTGAATTCAAGATATAAAATATATAAACATGGGAAAATATATTTTGTTACCATGGCAACCATTTCTCCTATCTTTCCAATGAAGTACAAGAGTAAAGCTGTCTTCATAAGAATTCAATGGTAATATGAGAATATACATTTTAAAGAGCATCGAAAAAGTAATTGATTTTTGAATTTTAATCAAAATCGTTTGAAAAAACAACTGAAAAAGTACATCAGTAAAGTACTAATACTCTAACTGATTTTGTTCAAAAGCTTTGTGTCAGGTCCCACGAGGAGTGACTAACTTAAATATTAAATTTCAACCTCCTAGCTCTTTTCGTTTTTGAGATATTTTGTTCACAGACACACAGACAGACCATGTTACCATAACAATTTTATTGGCTGTATACCAAAATACACTCACCATAAAATTGAAAAATGAAATATTAATTTATTTTATTATAATTTTCATATTAACATCTCATGAACAGTAAAATTCCTTATCTTAGAATTTTTAAAAATAATACAAGAAAAATAATTAGTTGTGATAAATTCACTTTCACATTCACACAGTCTTTTCGGCAACTTAGGCCATTTAAGACTTTTACGATAACCGTTATTTAATAATATATATTTATTTGGGTTCCAGACATTCTTATTTAAGCCATTTGGTATCCAAATGGCTTAAATAAAATTGTCGGACTGCCTGGGGGCCGAACCCGCGACGTTTGGTATACGAGGTTAGCACGCTAACCTCTACACCGAACCCCGAGGGCTTGTGATAAATTCATTAGTAGAAAAATATTATACGCATTATATTACAAGTTAATATGAAATTTTATTATTATTATTTATTATTTATTTATTTAGTATAGAAGCAAGTTGCTTTTCAACTTGATTCGTACAGTAATATTTACAAGTTTAAAAACAATTAAATCAATGCCCTCGGGGCTTGGCGTAGAGGTTAGCGTGCTAACCTCGTATACCAAACGTCGCGGGTTCGGACCCCAGGCAGTCCGATGATTTTATATAAGGCATTTGGATACCAAATGGCTTATATAAGAATGCCTGGACCCCAATATGTATAGTAATAAATAACGGATATCGTTTAAAGTCTTAAATGGCCTAAGTTGACGAAAAGACTGTGTGAATAATGTGTGTGTGATTGTGAGTGTGAATGAGAAAAAAGTGTGAATGTTTTTTTATAACGAAAAAAAAAAAAATTAAATCAATAATAATAAAAAAAAAAATCAATAAAATTATTTTCTATTTTTATTCTATTCATCAAATTAATAAAAAAAAAAAAAAAAAAAAAAAAAACTGAATTACATCATCCAAGTGTATTTCAAACAATTTTCTCAAAATATTACAGATATACTTTTTAAAAGAGCATCTAAATAATAATTGATTTATATGAATTTTAATCTAAAAAGAAAGATTTAATTTCAGTTACCATGGCAACCATTTCTCCTATCTTTCCTATGAAGAACAAAAGTAAAGTGGTATTTAGAAGATTTCAAAGGCAAAATGAGAATGGGCCATGGGACCAGCCATCCTCGCTGGGGGGGGGGGGACATGGGACCGGCTATCCTCGGGGGGCCTATATTTTTTCAATTTTTCTTGGGTCGGGGAGCTTTTCTTTTTACAATTACAATAACTTTACCTGCCTCACCTATGGTTGGTGGGCAAAGTTAATATTAATTTAATTAACATCTATCTCATGAACAGTAAAATTCCCTATCTTAGAACATTTAACAACAATATTTAAGAATAAGACAAGAAGATATATAGTTGTGATAAATTCATTAGTAGAAAAATATTATGTTTTATATTACTAGTTAAGATGAAATTTTATAATGCAAACAGATATGGGATTTCACATGGAAGGGAAACCAGTAGGTGGGTTGCGCAGCTAGTATATATATTTATTAAAAATACATTTTGCATTATTTTTCTTAAGTAAAATTTACGTCTTTTAATTAAAAAAAATATCAACAAGGATCATTAAGGTGAAGATAAGGTGAGATAATGGATAGGTACCTGATAATGAAAGGATCTCTAACATGGCGTCCGAAGCCAGAGAGGAGAGGAGAGTCAGGACGTTGGCGCTTGATCAAAACGAAGCCATCGGATGAAAGGTCTGTCGTTTGCAGGTTGATAAATAAGCACTGGACAATGATAACTTGGATAAACACTGGATAAAGGAAAACTTTTTTTGATTAGCACTTAATAAAAGAAAACTTAGTTGCAAATTTGGAAGCGCGACAAGCTAGAATTTGATACACATTAATCGAAGCCCTCTCGGCAACTGAATAGATCTAATGCAATCAAGCAGCAAGAAGATGCCAAGGCACTGATTTAAAAGACCATCTCTGATTGGCTGAGCTCCTCACAAGTTGGCCAATCATAGAAGGCGGGATATCTCAAATGCAAACGAAGAAAGTGGAAAGTGGTGGAACATTCTAGGCGCCTTTTATCACTAGGATAGACTCAAGGCACACAAAGGAAATTACTCTCTCTCTCTCTCTCTGATTCATCATCTTGAAATTCTTTCCATATGACGTCATAAAGGTGGGAAAATTTGAATAATAATTAAAAATATAATTGTAAAAAATTTTTTCAATTTAATCTATTTCAGAATTTAATAACCAAATGATTTATTAATAGAGTTTTTGACATGAATTCAATACTTTCTTTCTATATATTAACATATATAGGTAAGAGAAAGTAAAATTAATAATAATTATTTAAAACTAATTAATTTTGTAACAACTAAGGAATTAAATAAAAGACTTATTTAATTAATTAATCGTCGGTGTTTCGGTCGCAAATCACGACCTTCATCAGGACGATTAATTGTTAGAATACAAGATTAACAGTATTATTTTTAATTGTCATTGCAAATTATACAATATTTATTTAATGACTATGCTCGCTTAGGGCTTCTTACAATCAAGGGCGGATCCAGAGGTGTTTCTCGGGGGGGGTAATCTGGTGTGACTCGTCGCACAGCACCAGGGGCGTATATAGAAATTTTTTTCGGGAGGGGGGGGCCTGTTCTCAAGTTTTTCTACGAAAAATTTTGTTTTTCGCGGAACCAAAAATTTTTATATTTTACCTTTTTTTTAGAGACCCAAAATTTGATATTTTACCTTTTTTTTAGAGACCTAAAATTTTTTTCGTCCGTGGAACCAAAAATTTTTTCATGTGCCGTTCGTGGAACCAAATTTTTTTCATGTTCCGTTCGCGGAACCAAAAATTTTTCATATTCCGATCGCGGTATCTTAAATTTTTCCCATTTTTTCAAATCTCGGGGGGGGGTAATTACCCCCTTTACCCCCCCCCCCCTTGTATCCGCCCTTGCTTACAATAAATCTATTAAGGTCGGGATTTGCGACCGAAACGTCGACAATTGTTTAATTAAAAAAAGTTTTTTTTTCTTTCAATACCTTGGCTGCTACGTCGCGTATATCCAATGTATAGCTCGTTGATTAGAAGTGAAGCAACTGGCCCAAATACAGTACACTACAAGCAAGGGCGTAACTAGAGTTTTGGTTGGGGTGGGCCATGGGACCAGCCATCCTCGCTAAGGGGGGGGATGGGACCAGCTATCCTCCGGGGAGCCTGGAAAGCCCCATATTTTCTCAATTTTTCTTGGGACAGGGAGCTTTCTGGGAAGGGTGGGCCACGAGCTTTCTGGGGGTCCCCCTAGTTACGCCCATGACTACAAGCTATTAATAATATCAGCCCTTTTGATTTAATTTTATTCATATGATCGTATGTTAATTAGTGGATGAAATGAACAATCCCTTTTTACTTTCTCTTACCCTATATATGAAATATATAGAGAGAAAGTATTGGTTCATGTCAAAAATTCGATGTCGAGATTTTGATGGATCTTCACGTTTTGAGGTCCCCTGAATCCAAAAGTGGTTTTCGCGACATGGTCTGTCTGTCTGTCTGTCTGTGAACAAAATATCTCAATAACGAAAAGAGCTAGAAGGTTGAAATTTTATATTTAAGTTAGGCACCCCCATGGGACGTGACACGAAGCTTTTGAACAAAATCAGCCAAAGAGTACTAGTACTTTACTGATGCACTTTTTCAGTTTTTTTCGATTTTCTCAAAATTTGCTCCAACGATTTTTTTTAAAATGCATAAATCAATTATTTTTTAGATGCTCTTTAAAATGTATATTCTCATTTTGCGATTGAAATCTTCTGAAGACCACTTTACTCTTGTATTTCATAGGGAAGATAGAAGAAATGGTTGCCATGGAAACAAAATATAAATATTTTCCCATACTTATAAATTTTCCATAGTGAATACAATTGTTCCGTACTGTCGGGAACTAAATATATGTCGAAACCAAAAATCTGGTGTGACAAGCACAGAACACAACTTTCGATTACCGAAGGTAAGAGAAAGTTGTGTGCTGTGCGCCAGTCACACCAGATTTTATTTGTATAGAAAGATTTTGTGAACTATAATCCAAAAGACTATATGTCAATTTTTTTTTATTTATAAAGGACTTTTATTCATTTTTGAGATATGAAACGAATATAGCGTGGACAAACAAACATTAAAGATTGAACACATGATAGGAGATTAAAAATTTAAGTCAAAGATCGATTTTTGATTGTACTTTTTTTTTTTTTTTTTAGTCAGCTGATGGAGGTTGGTCTTTGATACACATATGCTTGCTTAAATTTATCCCCTAAAATCCTCTCTATTCAGAGGTTGGTGATCAATCCATGCCTAAATATAAACCAACCCAACCCCCTTTCTAACAACAAGCAAATGCGTGGTCCTCATCAAAATCCTCTCCTATTCCATTAATCTGGCTGCATTGCGTCTGTGATTAGTTTATAAAACGTGTACATAAAACAATTTAATAAGCTATTGCTCGAGAGGATTTGTTATTTTAAGATAATGATATAAATCAATTAAGGGAGCTCCAAGAGTTTCCTCATTATAAATAGATTGACCGTAATTGGATTCGGAATTGTTAGACGTGTTAGCATAAATAAAAAGTTTTTAAGAAAAATATAAGAATAATCGTTATTAGAATTTAATTTTTTTTTTTTATCCAATATATTGATATATAATAAAACCATTTAAATTAAAAGAAAAAAAAAAGAATTATATTTTCTTTATTTGAATAATTTTAAATCTCCAATATTAGTATAGAGAATTATATAAACCAGCCTTTGTAATGAAAAATGCGTGCCCTCATCAAAATCCTCTTCTATTCCATTAATCCAGCTACATCGCTGATTAGTTTATAAAACAATTTTTTTTTTTGTAAAAGATACAAAAACATTTAATTTCAAACAAAATTTGTTGAAAATGATGAATAGAATATTTTTTAGAAACAATGAGCTTGTAAATAATTAGGACTATTCGTTAAAAACAGACGTTAAAATTTAAAATAAATGTTAAAAGTGTTAAAAAGTAATGTAAAGTTTTAATAGCGACGTTAATATGTTGCTTTTATTTTAAAGCTATCAAAATCATAACCTTACTTTTTAGGTTAGGGAGCGTATAAGTATTACGTAACGCAATTTGGGGGGAGGGAGGTCTCGTAAAACGTTATCATGCGATACAAGGGGGGAGGGTGTTGAACAACGGGTTACGTAACTGGTATTTTAGCGACTTTCCGATACTTTGCGCAACGTAATTGTGGCTTTCAGATAAAAATGGCCACTTGTGCGTCTAGGGAGGGGGTCCAGAAAAATGTTACGGCGCGTTACAGGAGAGGAATGGAGGGGGGGGGTCAAAAATCTTCAAAAATTGCGTTACGTAATACTTGTACGCTCCCTTAAGGACGCCATTTTTATTTTAAACACGACGTTAAAAGTAAGACACCCCCTAGGCATGTCATTAATTTTTAACACTATTTACTAAATGTTAACGCTTTGGCTTAAAATTTTTGTTTACAGAATTTGAGCTATTTGAGGCAAAGAAGTGATTTTGAATAGCATTTTTTAACGCTGATTGTTTTTTACATTACTTTTTAACACCCATTTGTTTATTTTAAATTTTAACGTCTGATTTTAGAGAATATTCTTGAATATATTATAAATATTATTCATGGCAATTTTATTAGAAAATCAATATATTAATCAATTGTGATCTGATTTGAAATAAGTAGTTTTATACTTTGTCGGTTGTGAGAGATAGTTTCTTTAAGAATACTCGAGTAGGAGTTGGAGTATTTGGGCGACTGCCAGGTGCCCAATGGACAGAGAACCGAGAAGAAATGAGAGTAAGCAGAACAGCTTGAATGCGAACGAAACGGAGGACAACACCTGGCTCGAGAAACACTGAGCTTGGCCAAAAAACATACAATCAAAACAGAGAGAGGAAGAAAACGAAATTTTGCTCCAAGGATTTTTTTTCTGGAATTATACGTATATTTTATTTGCACGTGCTTGGAAAATGATAAAATTGTTTTATTATATAAAAAGAGACTCTTGTTCTGATAATGAAATTATTTTTGTAAGATTTTACTTTCTCTTACCTCTATATATGTTAATATATATAGAGATGAAGTATTGGATTCATGTGAAAAATTCGATGTTGAGATTTTTATGGATATACATGTTTTGAGGGCCTTTGAATCAAAAAAAAAAGTAAAATGGTTTTCGCGATATGGTCTGTCTGTCTGTCTGTGAACAAAATATCTCAAGAACTAAAAGACAAATATAGATATGAGGAAGTAAAAAAATGGTTTAAAAAATCAATAAAAAAGCCTAGGCCTATGTTTTAACTAATAATATTTCTTTCTGGTTTGTTTAAATAAATTCAACTTGAATACACAGATAATAAGTTTTTTTTTTTTTTTAAATGATAAAACAGAA
Organism: Euborellia annulipes; assembly: GCA_023213315.1. Lineage (NCBI taxonomy): Eukaryota > Metazoa > Arthropoda > Insecta > Dermaptera > Anisolabididae > Euborellia > Euborellia annulipes. Next base: position 25,809 of record JAKCPI010021673.1, read on the forward strand.
AAGAGAGAACGCCATCCGACTAGTAAGATGAATATTTTTTATTTATTTTATATTTTAAATTCAAATTTGAATATAAGCTCTTTGGATCCCCCAAGGTAAAAATGGAGGAAGAGAAAGATAAAGAAGATGAAGACACTTGGGAGCAAATATGACGTTAAAAAGTTTTAAAAAAATCATAAACTATAGTTTTCCTGTGTGACAATCCCATCCGTCAAATTCAATTGATGACAAATCTGTTAAGATGATAGGATCACTCAATTTTAACAGGTTATTTTCTTTTTCTCTCTGGAAATCAATAAAGGTAAAATGAAAAAATTTGCCAAGTTGAGATATCAAATTTGTCTAAATATGCATATGAAGTTTTTCAGTGTTTTCCGGTAAGTTTTTTTTACTTTACCCATAGACCCAGGCAAGGGCGGAGGGGGTAAAGGGGGTAATTACCCCCCTGAGATTTGAAGAAAATACTTTTTTCGAAAAAAAAATGTATTTTTAATGTAAAATTTTAAAAATTAATAATTAAAAATTTGATTTGTATTTATATTCTGGCCAACAAGTACAGAATGCGCCTTTAAATTACCGAAATTAAGAAAAATAGTGTGCCTTGCGACGGGTCACACCAAATTACCCCCCGAGAAACACCTCTGGATCCGCCCTTGGACTCAGGGAAAAAAATAATAAAGTTGAAAAATTAATTATTTGGAGCAGGAAAATTCGTTTTGTTTTATACTGATTTAACTCCATTACCGGACGGAGATGTAGATTTTTTTGTAAATTTAATTTTAAGTCTTTTTCGGCATTGAAGGCCATTTAGACCCGGTTCCTATTTATATAAATTGATTGGTGGCCAAAACAATTTAAATAACTTTTTGCGAACCCACGACCCTTGGTAAAAATGGCCAGCATGCTAAACACTACACCAAGGTCCGAGGGCTAGAGAGGCGATTATTTTTATTAATAAATAATAAACTATATCCAGTATAAAATATAGATGGCCATGTTGATAATACATATAATTAATATTATTATAGAAAAAATATTTTATAATTGTCCTAATTATTTTTAAAAAATTTAAATTCGTTAATTTTTTGTTATTACAGTAGAACCTCGATAAGTTAAACCTCGCTAAGTTCAAAACCTCCGTAACATAAAAATTTTTTCAATTCCCTTCCCTTGACAGCGTAAAACCTCTATTACTTAAAGAACAAAACCTCTGTAACTTAAACAAATTTTTTGAGCATAGCCTCGATAATATTTTGGTGACCTCTATAACTTAAAGTATTTCTTTACATATCATCGAAAAAATAGTTGATGCAGAAAATCAAAATTACATGAAGCAGAAAAAAATTACTGATTTTTTTGTAAATAAATAAATTTATTAATTTAATTTATATTTAACTAAACTATTCTAAATAAACAAATAGATCAAACGAAATTCCTTTTTCACTCACGTGCCCAAAGTCAATAAACCTCGGTACGTTAAAAATTATATTCAATAACCTCTCTAATTTCAACTCTCGATAAGTAAAAAACTCGATAACTCAAATTTCTAACCGTTTCCCTTGAACTTTAACTTATCGAGGTTCTACTGTATAATAAAAAATCTGGTGTGACTGGCGCACAGCACACAACTTTCTCTTACCTTCGGTAATCTAAAGTTGTGTTCTGTGCTTGTCACACCAGATTTTTTTGTGTCGACACATATTTAGTTTCCGACAGTACTGTACATTCGGCATTCAAGATGTAAAATTTACTAACAAGGGGACGGCCAAGTGAGTATATCACGGATTCGTTTGAAAAAAATTGAGGTGATACTTTGAGCTAAAAAAATTTTCACGTGTTTCGGCGTTTTACTCCATAGAGCCCTGATTGGCCAAAAAAAAATAAATAAATACCGAAACAATTTTCGCGCTTTCAAGTAGTTTCTGTTTGAAACATTACGTAACAGTCAGCTGTGGCTAGGCTGGTAGCGTAGCCGACTGGTAAGTATGTGGTCCCGGGTTCAAACGACGGAGTAAGCAATTTTTTTTTTTTTTTATCTTTTTATGTTATTGTAACAAACAATATATTTAAAACTGTTTCATATTTTTTTTTTCATATTTTATTATTTTTTTTTAGTAATTAAATTTTAAAATTTTGTTAAAATTGTTTTTCGAGTTTATTTATTACCTTAAAATTAAAATTTAATTTAAATTCATGAAGAAAATATCATTTATTACAGTATATAAATATATTAAGAAATAAAGAAGGCATAAAATAATCCATTAATTAAATAAATACGTGATATTAATAAAATATTTATTTGCTTATATTTAATAAAAGAAATTAGGTAGTCAAGCGAATATAGATAACTTTGTTAATTTACTTCTACACTTACCCCACACGAAGTAGGGTGATATAAGTCATAAAAACATGCAAAACAAATAAGTAGGCGACAATTAGCGCAGTTTATAAAGGATATTTAAAACAATTTTAAAATTTAATTACTAAAAAAAAATAATAAAATATGAAAAAAAAAAATATGAAACAGTTTTAAATATATTGTTTGTTACAATAACATAAAAAGATTAAAAAAAAAAAAAAAAAATACTTACTCCGTCGTTTGAACCCGGGACCACATACTTACCAGTCGGCTACGCTACCAGCCTAGCCACAGCTGACTGTTACGTAATGTTTCAAACAGAAACTACTTGAAAGCGCGAAAATTGTTTCGGTATTTATTTATTTTTTTTTGGCCAATCAGGGCTCTATGGAGTAAAACGCCGAAACACGTGGAAATTTTTTTGGCTCAAAGTATCACCTCAATTTTTTTCAAACGAATCCGTGATATACTCACTTGGCCGTCCCCTTGTAAGTATGGGGAAATATTTATATCTTGTTACTATGGCAACCAATTCTCCTATCTTTTCTATGGAGTAAAAGAGTAAAGTGGTCTTCAGAAGATTTCAATGACAAAATGAGAATATATATTTTAAAGAGAATCTAAAAAATAATTGATTTTTGAATTTTAATCAAAATCGTTGGAGCGAATTTTGAGAAAAAAAAACTGAAAAAGTGCATCAGTAAAGTACTAGTAATCTTTGGTCGAAAAGCTTCCTGTCACGTCCCATGGGGTGCCCAAATTAAATATAAAATTTCAACTTCGTAGCTCTTTCAGTTCTTGAGATATTTTGTTCACAGACAGGCACACACACACAGACACACAGACAGACCATGCCGCGAAAACCACTTTTTTGGATTCAGGGGACCTCAAAACGTGTATATCTGTCAAAATCTCGACATCGAATTTTTGACATGAATCCAACTACTTTCTATATATATTAATATATATATAGAGGTAAGAGAAAGTAAAAAATCTAAAATGTTTAAATAAGATATAATATTTTAATAAAAGAAAATAGGTCAAATACGTATCGTGAGATCGTCAATGAATGTTGTAGCGTGTGATTAGATCACATAAAAGACATTGAACCGAGTAGACAAGAGTTGAAAAAAAAAGAAATGTTCGCTACCTGTTCTGTTCAAGACTTGTTTTTTCAGCTCTTGTGTGTGTGTGAGTGTGGATGTCTTTGATTACATCTCTCGTTTAATGACAGAGAGTTAGTTGAGCTTGAACACAAGTGAGTAATAATATTTGGAGCATTAAAAAAAAAATATATATTTTTCATTCGCGAAAAAATCAAAAGAAAAGGTAATAGTTAATAAGAAAAAATAAATTAATCATACTATAGATTATAAAAAGAGATTTATTCAAATATTTAATGAAATCAACTGTAGCTCTTATTAAAGGTCAGGTTTTGGTTGGAATTTAAGAAATTAAATTTAAAAAAAAAAAGTTCAATTTTTCGAGATTGTAATGAGTGAATGAATCAAGGAAGAAAAAAATCAACGCCTGTAGAATAAGTAGTCGAAAAGTTGTACAATATTTATATTTTTAATAAATAATAAATACAAAATGTGGTCTATAATTAAAAAATCCCATAATAAGAAAACGGAAGAAAAAATCAATAGATAGTTCTAAAAAAAATGTGTTTATTTAACGAGCGTTAAGGTGCGCGCGTCCCTGGGTGCTAATTTTGGGAGTTTCCAGCGGCCACAATTTTGAAGCTATCGACCTCAAATTTTTTTTTACATTAAAGTTATTTAAAATATCTACAATTTATAGAAGCCCTTTTTTGATTTTCGAAAAAATAAATTATTTTTTTTAGATTAATCGCATTAAATAAAAGATATTTTTAAAAAGGTCGCTCTATATCTTGTAGATAATTAAATTAGTAATCATTGTGTTAAAAAATAATTAATTTTTTACCCTTAATTAATTAGCTGGAATCTTTCAAATGGATAAATCCCTTGTATTCCTATGGGAAAAACTAACGCCATCTTTTGCCGCCTCGAGTAACTCGGAGACAATCGTCTTCTAATGGCTTTTCGAGACGCGCACCTTAATTTGAAAGGGTGAAAAAAGGCCATTCCCGTATCTGTAGCGTGTATATGTACACTTTTTTGGTTCCCGGCTCCCAAAATTTTTCCGCCGCACCATATCTAAAATATTTACATGGCGCCCTTTTAACAGAACCCAGTAAGTCACAGCTTGAAAATGACTATATAGATTAATTTACAGGAAATTTGCTGCTCCCTTCAGTGCCAAAAAATATAAAATTCGGGTCTATTTTGATGAAAGACAACCACAAAAAGATTAATTTAAAATTTAATTTAATTTATTTTTATAAAAATATTTTATTCTTTGGTCACCCTTCACAAAGCTAGAAATTTTTCTCTCCAGTTTTTTTCGTTAGATGAGGAAGGGTGGAATTGGAACTTCTCTTTTGAAGATTCGACCAAGATGGTCAAACTAGAAGCAGGTGGGGAAATAAACTATTAAATAATTAAAAGAAAGAAATTAAGACAATATTAAGCGAAAGTCAGGGGCGTATATAAGGGGAGGGGGCGAGGGCCCCCCCCCCCCGAAATTTCCCAAACACATATACATATATAGGGATTTACAGACATCAGCGCAACAAATTTTTCCGCAGGATGGAAAACTTTGGTTCCGCAAAAAATTTCGTGTGAAAAAAATGTAGTAAAATTTTTGAGTTCAGGCCCCCTCCCCGAAAAAAATTTCTATATACGCCCCTGGCGAAAGTAGAATCTCTTAAATAAAAATTATGGACTCAAAATTTCTTTGACTATTCTTAATTTAATGCGATTCTAAAAAAAAAAAAGTTTGTAAACACTTTATGTTAAATCTTCTTAATTAATCCAATTTTAAAGTTAAGACTTTAGTAACAACATTTCACATCTTTCTGTATAATTTTCAAAAAAGACTTCATATTTTTAATGTAGCGTCACAAATTTTATTAATATTAATATTTATTTACTGTCCGACATCCACTTTTGGATATAATTTATTACTGTAAATAAATTATAAAGACACCCTTACTAAGATTCAGTTTTCCCTGGCAGTGCGTGACTAGAGTTATTCTTATTGCAAATCTCTTCATTCAGTCACGAAGTTTATAAAATATTAGATATTTAATAAGAAAGATTAAGGAATATATTTCACCAGAAATTACTGTATTAAATTGATAATATTGTAAAATTTTATCAGAATCTTTATTTTATTATCCAAGTATGAACACAAGCTATACTAGATATAGCTTTTGTAATAGTTCATACCATTGTAACAAAAATTTTTAGCATTCGTCGAAACATCGAATCATTTTTACTTTCTCTTACCTATAGGTATATGTTAATAATTATACATATATATAGAGACAAAGTATTGGATTCATGTCAAAAATTCGATGTCGAGATTCTGAGGGATATACACGTTTTGAGGTCCCCTGAATCCAAAAAGGCGGTTTTCGCGACATGGTCTGTCGGTCTGTCTGGGTACAATTTAAAGCATGAAGGAATTGAGCTACCAAGTTGAAATTTTATATTTAAGTTAAGCACCCGCCTAGGGCGTGAAAATAAGCTTCTGAACAAAATCGGTCAAAAAGTACTAGTACTTTACTAATGTACTTTTTCAGATTTTTTCGATTTTCTTAAAATTCGCTTCAACGATTTTGATTAAAATTCAAAAATCAATTATTCTTTAATTGCTCTTTAAAATGTATATTCTCATTTTGCCATTGAAATCTTCTGAAGTCGACTTTACTATTGTATTTCATAAGAAATGGTTGCTATGGTAACAAAATATAAATATTTTCCCATCTAAATAGCCTCAGGGACCAAAAAAAGGGCTTTTATTAAATTTGTTTTAAGGTCTTTTTTCGCCATCTAAGGCCATTTAGACCTCATCCCTATTTATTTCAATTGATTGGTAGCCAATTCAAATGAAATAAATTTTTCTCGCTTGACGGAACCGGGACCCCAGGCTAATGTTTTCTCAAAAGCTAATGTATTCTCTCCAAACCACGAATTACTGACTTTATTATTTTATTTGAAAAAATAGTTTTCAAAAACACCAATTAATAGCCTAAAGGGACCAGAGTTAAAAAAAAATATATATCTGCCCTGGATATTTTAAAATAAATATTTTAATATTTGTCTGCTAATAGTTGCTGTCATAATTTATTTTGTCATCAAACCTCGATTGAAGTCGACAATTTAAAAATTATCAAGAAAGAATGTGTTTTTTTTCTCTTTAACCACACAATAAAATTAATATTAAATTCTTTTTCCCGACTGTTGGCCCCAATTTCATCAGTGCGTCTCTGGCACTATTTCCACAAAGAGCAGTGATGAGTTTTGATGGGGGATGAGGGACGAGGACGGAGGGATGGGGTGAGTTTTGGCGGATGTTTGCGTGTAGGATTACCGCCCTGTGGGTAAACAACGCAAGCAATGATTACAGTTGGCCTGCCGATCGCTAATAGTTGGAAAGGACCATGCATTATTCACACTATGCTATTAAATACGTATTAATTAATCGCCAGAACGAATGACCACCAAGGTCCACCCTCCATTAATATATTAATTTAATTATTCCTGGTCGGAATATTAAATAATAGTACTGGATACATACATATAGCACAGGGAAAAACAATCTAATAATAAAACTACCAATCAAATCTTTTGGGATTTGAGTTAATAGATAGGGAAATTTTGATTAAAACTGAATTTAGATCAAAGTTTATAAATGGGAATTCAAAAATTGAGATGAATTTTATCGTAATAGAGAGAGAGAGAGATAGAGAGCGAGAGAGAATAAGTTTTTGCGGTATTAATCTTTATATATTTCAATACAGTAGAACCTCGTTTAACGAGCATAATTCGTTCCAGAAACTCAATACATGTACTCAAACTCGTAAAGAGAAACAATTTTTCTCATATAAATGAATGTAAAATGCGATAATACGTTCCATGTCGAAATAAAATGTGTAAAATATTATTGATAAATGCTAGTGAACTAACACTACACAATTATTTTTTTTTTAATTCGTTTAAGGTCTTTTTCGGCATCGTAGGCCATTTAGACCCCGACCCTACTTATTCCAATTGATACACAAAAATATTGTACAACATTTCATTGGCGATTAAATTAAAGGGAAGAACAAAATATTGACGGATCTACAAAATTTTCAAAACTTTTGAACGCTCCGCAAAATATTGAATAACCCAATTTTTGTGCAATATTTATCCTCACCTATATCTTGTTACCACGACTAACATGATATGAATTATCAATTTTACCCCACTAAATCTCCCGAACCGTTCATTTTAGCGTGATTATGTACTAGACCATTTTTGTTTGTAATTTTAATTTCAATTATTTTTGTATAGATTAATCTTTACGAAAAACCGCATAGTTTTCGAGATATTTGCAAAAAACCATCATCCCGCAACATTACCGGCTTATTCCCGCCAAAGGCCTCGGCATCGAAGTGCTGACTCTAGAATATCTTTCCATCACTAAAATGCAACCTATTCTGAGAAAATATTAGCCTGGGAAAACTCTAGTCTATTTTTGTCGCCAGCTCTTGGACTATAATTGAACAGATTTTTTATTTTGACGAAGCCGTGTTTTGTACTCGTTATGCGAAACGTCGCTCGTTAAGCGAGTCATTTGTTTTGCTCGTTATGCTAATTACTCGTTATGAGAGGTGCTCGTTAAACGAGATTCTACTGTAATTTTGTTTTTAAGAATCAAATTATCATAATTTTTCTTTCAGTAATTTTGCACAGGCAATTTGCAATTTTGGAATTGTAGTGACATGATACGAAAAGATATTTTTTTAATTAAAAATTAAATTTTTCATGATCATAATAAAAACAAATTTTTTATGCAATGATAAATGATGAATGGTTATGAATTTTTAATTATATGTTTAGACAGAAACTAATCGAAAGACCATTTGTTCTGAGAGCTGCCTCAGAGAAATCACAAGTGGTGACAAGGAAGAGGCAAGAGGGCAGATGGACCAGATGGCAGTGAGTTAGGGGCTTTAGAGCTTCTGCCCCTGTCTCACACTCTCTCTCTTTATTCATTTTATATACACAATCTTTGTTCTATAATTTTGATTTACTACTGTACAAAACAAAGAAATGAAATAATGGGACAACAAAAAAGACCTTTTTTTCTTAAATTCATTACATTTGATTCTTGTAAATTTAATTAATAAGATTTATATGATTATGGCGTAGTTATAAATAATTAAAATCACAAAATATTAATTGAAATGGATTAGATCGGATGCTAGCGGGTTGGCAGCTGCAAAAGAGGATTAAATAGAAAAATACCTATCGGTAAATGAGAGAAGGAAATAAAGACAGTAAAAAAATAATTAGGCTAGTCTCAAGGGCGCATACAAGGGGGGAAGGATAAAGGGGTAATTAGCCCCTCCGAGATTTGAGAAAAAAATATTTTGGGAATTCCTAAATTTTAAAAAATTAATTTGATTTGTATATATTCTGGTAAACAATTACAGAATGCACCTTTAAATTAACGAAAGTAAGAAAAAAGTGTGCTGTGCGTCCATTCATATCAGATTATCGGGGCGCCCCCCCCCTCCCCCGAGAAATTACTCTGGATCCGCTCTTGGCTAGTTTTATATTGGAAATACACAGTAAGCTTAATTAATAAATTAAAAAGTTCATGCAAACAAGTAAAAGTTCTACCCAGTGTCAATTGAAAGAAGCATTTTTTCCTCCTTGGGGATAAACATTGTAATTAATATACTACAGTATAAATAAATTGATATAGGAAAGTTTTATTTTTATTATAATTAGAAGTGAAGACATTTTGTAGACGGGCAGTTAAAGTACCAACAAAATTTTTGCCAAATGTCAGAATTTTGAAATTTTTTTTTTTTAAGAAAAAATATGTATTTTTGCCATCTCGAGACAAGCTTGATGGAAAAAGGGCAGGCAAGCCTCAAACTGAAACTGACCCCTTATTTATATTCAATTTATAACTATTAAAACTCTAATTATGGTATTGGAATAGAACAAAATGTGGCAAAAAATTACATTGGCAATATTTTCCCTAGCGACTGTGTAAGCATCTACCAGGTACTTTATGGCGACTCTATTTTCAATAAATAAACAAAAAAGACGATTTTATTCAAGACCTGTCTGGTTTTATAATTTTAAAGAGGAAAAAAAAGGAATATTCAAGTTGAACAAGAAGAACAACACGATTGGCATAACTTGTAGCAAAAAGGGGGAGAGAAATTGTTAAACAGAGAAAGTTTTCCTCACATACTCCACCTTCCACCCATTCAACCAACATCTCTCTTAAATATATATTAAAATTTTTACTTGCATATGGTGACTTTAATAATAATAATAATAATATAACCTAAGGAAGAAGAACATTTTACTTATAATCATAAGTCTAATATGGAAATTACTATTTACTAATAAACTTCAATGAGATTATAGAACTTTAGGAAATTAAATTTTCTTAGCTAATAAATATAAAGTAATGAAATTAGCATAATATTAGCAAATTTAATAAGAAATATTATATATGTGTTATCAACGAACGGTTTGTGTTAATATGTGTCAGCTAGATCAATAAAAATTTAATTTAAACGAAATAATATAAATAATAGATAAATGGAAAATTAATTCTAATGAATTAAATATATGGCCTCAGATGCCTAAAATATAAATAGGTCTATCCAGAGGCAAAAATTCGTAAAATGTTATCCAAAATCTTACTCAAACTCTAAGGTCGTTTAAACAATGAAAATACAACAAAGAAGAAAAAACAATTGAACCTTTATTAAACCTTGGACATGGAAAATATTTGTTT
>JAKCPI010021674.1:0-50516 GCA_023213315.1 Euborellia annulipes
TAATATACACCCTTTTACACCCTCTGGTTTCAAGTTTTAAAATATAGGATAATTTTATAAATATGTATAAAAATAATAAAATGTTAACCCTTAATTAAAGTGAAATATTCAAATTATTAATACCTTTTAATTGTGAAGAGAGGAGGGGGTGTGGGACGATTTATTCTCAATAATCCCAATAGTAGAAAATCAGCGAGATGGATGACTCACTTGGATTTTCTTTCCTAAAGGTCTCTCTTCTGAAACAAAGAAATATTTATTTAATATTTTTTATTCTCGTCTTTCATTATATTTCATTATATAAGGGAGGGAGGCGGAGGGGGTGCCGCCTCCTCCGAGAAAAAAATTGAAAAAGTTTTAAAAACTAGTAATCTAAAGAAATTATGATTTTTTGTCTAAAATATATTTTTACATTTATTTTAAACTATCATTTCAAGTCACAAATCACCTTAAAGGTCCTAGTATTTGAAGATATTATTTAAAAAATTTTCATCCCCTAAAGAAGCCATTCTGTAAATTGAATCTTTCAACCAACCGCCCCCACCAAAAATCGCATCCCGTCCCATGCGACAAAAAAGTATTTAAATTTAATTGGGTACCAATCAATTTAAAAAAATAGAGACGGGGTCTAAATGGACAGAAATGCCGAAAAAAAATATATTAGTATATAGTATGTAGTAGCCTAAGTAGATAATTAAAGAAAAGAATAGATGAATATCTATTCAAGTAATTTGCCCCTTCGGTATTTTGAATTGCTTCTAATAGAGAATTAAAATAATTTAAATTAGAATCGCCTATTAATTCACATAATGGATATTTTTTTTTAAATTACATACTTGATTTGTTTCTAATTTGAAAGATATAATAATTCTTCTTTGTCCAATTTGTTTGTTTCTTTTTGATAATTTGTAAAATAGAATGAACAATATTTGATTTTTTTTTTAATTTTAAAAAATCTTTCTATTTAATCGAGTGATTTTTATGGAAAATTTTATAGAAAAGAATAGATGAATATCTATTCAAGTAATTTGCCCCCTGGATAGATCTCAATATATTTCATTATTAATTGACAAGGGATGAAGAATTGAGAGATTTATTAGATTAATTAAGGTATTTTGAAATTGTCTGTTTGATTATACAATAGAATTCTAAAAATTAAATGATAAAGAATTTTATATAATTAATAATTCATTTGATTCAATGGCTAATTTCCAAACCCACTGCCCCTAGGAAAAACCACCCTTTATTACATTACATAACCGATCAAATAGAAAAAAAAAATTTTTAGATCAGACAAAAAGTAATTATTATATCTTCCACGTTAGAAACAAATCAAGCAAACGAAGTAGGCTGAGTCTAATAAAAAAATTATGAGTGCGACGAGTACTCGAAACGTCGGCAATAAAATATAAAGTTTTTTATTTCCCCTGGCTGCTATCCCCGGGGAGGCTCCCGTCCGTTTCTTCTAATTATTTTTTAATAATATATTGTCTGAATGAATTGAGGTAAAAATTCTAATTTAAATTTATCTCAATTCCCCGCTTGAAGCAAAGGACAGCACCCGAAAAACCCACATCACGTAATAAGTATAATCACAAAAAATGTAATTATTATCTTACCAAGTGCTGAAGAGAGAAAGAGCCTCGAAGGGTGATCAAGCGATAAGGTCGATGATGAAGGGAGAAGTCGACTTCTAGCAATAACCACCCCTGTAAAAGATAAAAATTATTATTTTTTGTTATTAAATATGATTGGTGTGTTTGTGTGGACAGTTTATAAAAAAAAATAATATTGATAAACGATTTTTTTACATTTTTTTTTTAAATTGGGGGATGGGAAATATACACCCCTTACCACCCTCTGGTTTCATTAATAAAATTAATAGATAATTTTATAACTTAGAAAATATCAAAATAAAATGTTAACCCTTTATGAAAATGAAATATTCAAATAATAAATACCTTTTAATTGGAGTGTGTGATGTTTTATTTGGCAATAGAAGAGGGAGGCACTTTGCAGAGAGATGAGTTCAATCGACTGGCCCCTTGCTCGAGGAGAATCAAACTGAATGAATTGCTTGCTTGCTTATACTTTTTATTTTAAAGTACTTTTAATTTGCGTAAATAATCTTTCTTTGATCATGTTGATGACGAACTTGGATGATCTCTCATCTGAAACAATGAAATATTTATTTATTATTTTTTATCCTCTTCTATCATTATATTTTAAATATTAATAATAAAGATTATTTTATTAATAATTGTTTTATTTATCCCGTAATTCTTTCCCAAATATTCTTTTCAACTAGAGTATATTATATTGGGATATAATTATTTAATTAATAATTAATCTTATATGGGCAAGTCGAAATAAAAGAGAAAGTAAAAAAAATCAAAAATTCAATTTTCATAATAGAAACAAGTTTTTTTTTTTAATTATTTATATATATCCTACTGCATAGAAATAAAAAATGGAATCATTTCAACTCATTAATGTCATTTAAAATTATTAATAATTAATATAATTTAAAAAAAGTTAAATAAAATGTTTTACTATTCAACCAAGGTCTTCGGACCTTATGCACCCATTCCAAAAAAAAAAAAAAAAAAAACCTTAAATATCCACCCTTCTTCCAATAAATTAAATTAGAATTATATTGCAATATACACTATATATATAAAATATTAAAAATTATTATAGTAAAGGAAATTTAAGAAAAATTTTCAAATAAAGAAATTAAAAATTTTGTTTTTGAATTTAAAATTTCAAGAGTCAAGATATATAAAATTTGGCTTGAATTTTAGTTTTCTCTTTAGCCCCAGTATACTTGAAGTTTGTAAATACTTTTAAATAAAGAAAGAAATAAAAGAGGAACCCAAATTTTGCATTCTTTGACTCTAGGACCATCTTGCTATAAAGCCATGATAGTTACTAATTATTAATATTATTAAAAAAATAGAGTGGTGAAAATAAATAAACCGACCAAATGGCAAAGTGAGATGACGATGAGTTAATTTGGATCAATGACAAGAAGAATCTTCGAAGGAATTCTGAAATAAAAAGTAAAAAGAAAATATAATTATCGTTTTTTCATTTTTTTTTTTTATGTCTGTTAATCAAATTATTGTATTAAATTATTAAGGCTTACCTTGTTTAATTATATTTAATCCCTCTCCATTTTCTTTGAAACATTCTGGCTTAAAACAGCTGAAGTTTTTTATCTCTCTTTGAAAATTCTATGAAATATATATTTATATATATATATGCGAAGATAAGTTTTCTCGGGTTAAGTCGCGTGTGATGTTGAGATTTACTCGACGTATATATATATATAGTGTATATATATATGATAGTCTGCTCTACAAACTCCAAATGAAAGGGATGTCTTTTGGTCTAAATCACATCTAAAATAAAAAATAAATAAATTCAATATTAGAAGATTAGTCCCTGACGCCCGGAGTTATTAATTTAAAATAAAAAATTAGTGTTTTGATTTTGTTATATCTGTTAATCAAAAATTATTGAGGCTTACCTTGATTCTTGTTTATTAAATCAAACTATATTTTCTTTGAAACATTCTGGCTTAAAACAGCGGATTTATTTTCTCTCCCTTTATTATATACAATCAGTAATTTCGTTTCTATCCATTTGAAGAATAAAATTCTATGATATATATATTTGAGTGACATAATGTTCTCTCAGAGCTCCAAACATGAGTTGAAGAGGAGTCTTTTGAACCAAATCACATCTAAAATGAAAAAATAAATCATTTAATTACCTTTCCAAACATGTAATTAAATTATTTGTATTGCCTAATTTTGATAGAAATAGTTTGATTATTATGTTTTGCCTTCAACTAACCTTACCTCAAAAGTTAAAGCTTTATAGGAATTATAATGTTAAAAAGTTCATTAAATAATAATTTTACAAACTAGGGATAAACGAAATAAGAAAAATAATTTTAAACTAAACACAATTATTTAAACAAATTAAAAATTAAAGCAAAAAAAGAAAAATTATATGTCAAAGTGATGGAAATAGTGAATGAGTTAATAAAACGAATAATCTATTTGATTTATATGATTTTCAAACTGAATTAATTTTAAAATAAATATTAAATGATTAAAAGAAATAAAATATTAAATAAAATAATGAAAAAATAAAATTAGACTGACAGAGAGAAAGGTTATCCTGTTGAATCACGAGTTTAGAATATTTTTAATTATTTAATTTATTGAAAATAATAATCCTGAACCAATTAAGTAAATATTTAAATGCATTACTGACCTTAAAATAGAAATAATTAGATGAAATATAAATAAGTTGATCTGATGACATGTGAGTAGCCGGTTCGGTTGGCAAAGTCATGGAAGAGATAAAGAGACGCGGCATTCGCTTGCATCTTCAATGGAGGCAAAGTCAAAGCAATCGAGCAGAGTTGGCAGGTTTTATCCCGTCGAGTATAATACACGGTTTTATACATGTATAAAACTATGACGGATAAAACTAGGCCGATGTATAAAAAGTATAAAACTGTAAAAAAACAACCACCCCCCTGAAAAAAAACAGCTTAAAAGCTTTTCATATTTTATAATGTTTTAAAGCATTGACGATGTTGTTTGTTTTTTATTTAGTGAATAATATAAACAAAATGTTGATAATTGAAAAATGAAATTTTATTTGAATTTCCTTCCTCGTCGGGTTTGTGCATGCGCATCCAAGTTTTATACATTTTATACGTTTTTATTTACATTTTATACGTTTTATACAAGTTTTATCCGCAATTTTTGTATAAAACTGTAAAATCGTGTATAAAACCCAACTCTGCAATCGAGCTTCTCGATTTTATTACTTTTGAAAAAAATTATTATAATCAAATATAATTCATTTTATTAATTTAAGAGGCATTGACTCAGAGTATATTAATAAATTATTTCTATTTCTATTTCTACTCTGGCTCGGGCCCCCTGGTCCCAAGGGCGGATACAAGGGGGGTGATTACCCCCCTCCCCCCCGAGATTTGAAAAAAAAATTTATTTTTAATGTAAAATTTTAAAAATTTGATTTGTATTTATATTCTGGCAAACAAGTACAGAATGCGCCTTTAAACAAGGGCGGATACAGGGGGGGGGGGGGGTGATTCGACCCCTGAGATTTGAAAAAAAAAATACTTTTTTTTCAAAAAAAAATTTATTTTTAATGTAAAATTTTAAAAATTAATACTTAAAAATTTGTTTTGCATTTATATTTTGGCAAACAAGTATAGAATGCGCCTTTAAATTTCCGAAATTAAGAAAAAATAATGTGCTGTGCGACCAATCACACCAGATCACCAGATTACCCCCCCCCCCCGAGAAACACCTCTGGATCCGCACTTGCCTTTAAATTACCGAAATTAAGAAAAAATGGTGTGCTGTGCGACTAGTCACAATAACGTAGAGACTCCTCTCAAGTACATCATGCACTTGTGACGCGACTGTACACTGATTTAATTATTAACATATTTTGGTCTTTTCGATATGGTAGGGATGGTGTCCAGGAATTAGGTTCAGAGCCGGTTGGGACCACAAAACATATCAACTTAAATATAAAATATTATTAAAAGGAATTTAGGTTTCTTTTTTGTCGTAGATAACAAGATGTTTTAATGAGAATAAACAGTATTAGCTCTTAACAGGATGAAGTTCAGAGAACTCGGTGTATATATATATATACTATAGACAAAGCCGGTTCTAGAGTTTTGAGCGCCCCGGGCAAAACAATTTTTGGCGCCCTTTTATACAATATACAAATTTGCAACAAATTAAAAAGAAATAAAATGTAAGCCAATCAAAGTAAATAGGTATCATTCATGAAAATTTCTTTTTCTTGATTTTAAATCAACAAACTTTTGTATGTTTTCAGTAGTATTTATTAATTCTTTTTCAAAAATTTCATTTTTTAATTCGGCGCCCGTCCATTAATCCGGTCCTGAATATTTCAAGAGTGGGACAATCTCTTGATTGCACATCGTCAGGAAAAAATAGATGACAAGATATAGCATTTTTTTCCCGAAAAATGATGGAGTCTTAAGAGAAAAAATATAAATACATTAATTGGTCGTTTAATAGTTTGATAGATAATCTGAAAAGATAAGAGTATTTTTAACTTTTCCAAAAATTATATAATTACCTTTAATTTTAAAAAAGTTATTATTTTTTGAGGCAATAAAAAGGAGTTTCCCCAGGAATGGATGGCTTTTAAAACTTTTTTTTTAAAATAAATTTTATTATTATTCATTTATTTCCGATCATTAAAATTTAAAATATCATAAAAAAACAAAAAGTTAAAAACATAAAAAAAAATATAAAATCTGAAATGGTTTTTAAAATTGATTGAATTTATTTCGAAATGATCAATTTATTTAGAAGGCGTTGAAGAGATGATATTAGTCCAGGTGGTATCTGAGGATTCGATGTGTCCATTGGCGATGCTCATCTGATGAGTGTAACTGCTGGCCTGGAGACTGTTCACTGTACTATACCCCGAATCTAGCTGACTGGAGAGGAAAGTTGCAATGTTGTGCCCCCGCCCGGAAGGCGCTTCTCCACTAACCATCGCCGTTGCATTTGTCGATTCATCTTCAACGGGTTCATTTGGCACCAAAAAGGACATGTCTTCCTTATCTTCATCACTCTCTAAAGGATTATCAAAGTTCAAAGTGCGCACGAATGATGAGTTACAACTTATAGACACTTGCATTTTATCTTCTACAATTGGAGAAGTACTCGGCGGGGAAAATGCCGCGCCTGGAAGAGGAGTTCCAAAAGAACGCCCGCTGACCTGCCCTCGGAAGATCATTTCCCGGAAATTGGGAGTGAATATACGTCCACTTTTTAGAGGTGTTGTTTCTTGATCTTGAAATGAAATACTCATCTTATTCTCATTGGGATGATTAAATAAAAGTTTTCGTCTTAGAGAAGAATTATTAAAATTTCCTTCTTCCGACTCCTGCTGGTCCTAAAAGTCAAACAATACATGAATTGATAATGTTTTATAAATAGTTTTTAAAATTAATGATTAATTGGTTAAAAAACTGATGAATGAGTAAAGAATTTAAAGCAGTGGGGGCGATCGTCCCCAAGTGGGCGATTTGGTTTTTCAGGGGGGCAATAAATAAGAGATTTAAGAATTCATGATATTAGTAGTTATTAGATCAGCTTGCAGCTTTCTCTCAGCTGCGAGCTGATAATATTCAACTAACCTCGTCTACAAAATAGTCAATATTAATTTTAAATGATACAATCTACGAAACATTGACTTATCTCAATATTTTAATATAATTACCTGTGTGAAAGTAAAATAAGGCTTGAGAGCTTTCTCCAATTCAGGTGGCAAAACAGGAGGTAGACTCAGTTCAGTTTGACTAGAGGCTGGAAAAATAGAATAAATCAATTTTTACTTTCTTTTGCCTAGATATGTTAATATATAGAGAGAAAGTATTGGATTCATGTGAAAAATTCGATGTCAAGATTTTGATGGATATACAAGTTTTGAGGTCCACCGAATCCAAAAAAGTGGTTTTCGCGGCATGGTCTGTCTGTGAACAAAATATCTCAAGAACGAAAAGAGCTAGGAAGTTGAAATTTTTTATATTTAAGTTAGGAACTCCCCTGGGACTCGAAGTTTTTGAACAAAATCGACCAAAGAATACTAGTACTTTACTGATGCACTTTTTCAGTTTTTTTTATTTTTATTCTCATTTTGCCATTGAAATCTTCTGAAGACCACTTTACTCTTGTACTTCATAGGAAAGATAAGAGAAATGGTTGTTATGGTAACAAAATATAAATATTTTCCCAAACTTTTAGATTTTACATCTCTCGAATGTACCGTACGGTCGGAAATTAAATATATGTCGACACAAAAAATCTGGTGGGACAAGCAAAGAACACAACTTTCGATTACCGAAGTTAAGAGAAAGTTGTGTGCTGTGCGAACAGTCACACCAGATTTATTAAATTAAATATATAGGGGAGTTGAACGATATTTGATAACGCTGGAGGTATTTTCAGGCCAAATTTATTACACTCGACGTTTCGGGAGACTAAACGCCTCATTACTCCTGATGAAGTGAGCCGTTTAATCTCCCGAAACGTCGACCATATAGTGGAATAAATTTGGCCTGAAAATACAGCCAGCACTATAATTTATCATTCAACTATCCATACCAGGCTTTCCTAATGATCATATAAGGGAGAGTTGCCTATATTGTACCACTTTTCACATTTTATTTATACCATCTCAAGTCTGGCCTTCTCATTTGATAACTATAAATTTATAAGAATGCTTATAATTATGGGAAGCCCCCGAGTTTGGCGTAGTAGGTAGCGTGCCTACCTCCTATACCAAACGTCGCGAGTTCGGACCCAGGCAGTCCGATGGTTTTATTTAAGCCATTTGGATACCAGATGGCTTAAATAAAAATGCCTGAACCCACAATAGATTAATATATAATTACAACGGTTATCGTCTAAAGTCTTAAATGGCCTAAGTTGCCGAAAAGTCTGTGTGAATGTGTGTGTGAGTGTGAATGAGAAAAAAGTGTGAATGTTTAAAAAAAAAAAAATAAATAATTATGGGAAACATTCACGTATACAAAATATTAGATTAACACTACACAAAATAATATTGTCTCCACAAAGGAATAAATTTCACCTTCCAACAATCTGATTTTAGAAAAAGGCGTACACGAAGTTGCTATTTAACAGAATCACCAGTTTTACAGAGATGGTATATGAGTAGGTTCAATACATATATATATATATATATATATGCTTACCATTCTTAAAATCTTTAATAAGCGAGTCATTGAAGTCGTCGGCTTCAAAATTATCTTCAATTTGAATTAAATTATTTTTCGGTAATGTATCACATGGGCTAGGAACGATTTGTGATGATTGGAAATAACTCATGATAGCCTCTTGGACGGCGGAATCGTTTTCAGCTTCTAAATGTTCAAATTGTTCAATCGGATTCTCTTCAATTGCAGCCGGTTTGATTAATGAGACGTCTTCGATTCTCCAAAACGTTGGATCCTTATAAAAAAAGGAAATAATTAGTTACATGAATGAATTTAAATTAAAAGTTAAAAAATCAATTAATTACTGGAATATTTAATTTTCTTAGAAAGTAAACATTTTATGTTTGATGTGAGTCAAGATTCGAGGAAATAATTCCAAACAAATAAATTAATTTAAATAAAAATAAAAATAAAAAATTACCTGTGAAGGACTGATGACTTTAGAAAAAACAGAAGGACTTAACACGGAAAGATGCAAACATTTTCGAAGTCCAGCTTCAAATGGATTAAAGAATTTCTTCTTCGATTTCGGAGATGGTGTCGAGTGATTCATTAACGGGCTATTTTTTTCATTAACTAATTTTATATTATTGTCTTGAACTTGACCGAATCGAACAGGAGTATTGCTATTTTGTGTTCCTTTATTTTCACTTTCTTCATAAAATTGTCTTGGAACGTCACTTATTTGATTTTCTTTCTCCATTATAAGCTAGTGGTTTAAAATATAAAATATATACAATAATAATATAAAATCTATAATAATCACTAACGGTTATTAAAGAGACAATGCTTGTTTTTTTTTTAAACGTTATTTCATTTTTAAATGTTTAAATGGTTTCAAATCGAAAACCAGAGAGGTGAGTTAAGAGATGATAAATTGCAAACATTTTAAAGGGAAATTCAAATTGAAAAAATTAAATTATGATATGAAACAAAAGATTAAAAATGTAAAATAAAGTATTTTTCTAAAAAAAAATTTATAAAAAGTTAAAATACTGTAATTATAAAAGAGAAAATTACTTAAAAAATAGGTAATTTTTTTGCAGAGTTGGGTTTTATACACGATTTTGTAGTTTTATACAAAAATTGCGGATAAAACCTGTATAAAACGTATAAAATGTATAAAACTTGGATGCGCATGCGCAAACCCGACTAGGAAGGAAATTCAAATACAGCAAAAAATTTCGTGTGAAAAAAAATTTAGTTTCTTAAAAAAAAAATTTTCCGCAGAAAAATTTTTGAGTTCGGGTCCCCCCCCCCCCGAAAAAAATTTCTATATACGCCCCTGTTCAAATAAAATTTCATTTTTCAATTATTAACATTTTGATTATATTAGTCACTAAATAAAAAGCAAACAACATCGACAATGCTTTAAAACATTATAAAATATGAAAAGCTTTTAAGCTGTTTTTTCAGGGGGGGTTGGTTTTTTACAGTTTTATACATCGGCCTAGTTTTATCCGCAATAGTATTATACATGTATAAAACCGTGTATTATACTTGGCGGGATAAAACCTGCCAACTCTGTTTTTTTGTAATCCCCATATGTGCCCATATGGCATATATGTTAATATTTAGAATTTTCAAATTTATAAATTTTGACTGGGCCCTTTTGATTTTTTACAAAAAAAATTAAATTTTTTATATTTTTTGTAAATAAATTAATATATATATGAAGTTGGGCATCTTTTTTTCGCCATCTCTGACCTGTCATTGTTTTTCAGTGACAGTTTTCAGATTTACATTTTCTGTGATTGTCTTTGAAATCAATTATCAAAACAAAATTTATCAATAAGTGAAAAAAAAGTTCTTTTGTTGATACTATTAATTAAATTAATATAATAATGTTATTCACTCATTTTATGCAATTATTTATTACTATTTTATACATAAATTATGTCAAATCAAATATTTTATATGATTTTATAATAAAATTTGAAAAAATAAAACCGTGCGAAGATTACTGTGAGGAATCTCAAGAAATTGTAAGTAAAGAAAATGTTATTTTTTTATTTCATTTAATTTTTAATTGATATTTTAGGCCCAATGCAAATCTTGTTGTAATCAAGGATGTCGATTCTTCTCGTTAATTTATATGGCCGAACATAAATACTCGAACAGCACTAAAGACTCATGCGATTCCTGTAAGTTTTTTACTTTTCTCTACGAGCTTTAAAGATATTTATCATTATCTATAAGCTCATTTAATAATATACCTTTAAGGAAGACATTTTCTTATTCCTAATTCAAAATTTGTGGTTTTGTTTTGAGTTTCTGGGCAAGTGATTCTATTGAATTTTCTTTCTCCTTGGTTAAAGTGACCACATATGCATTGAGGCAAAGCGGGACAAATGCGATGAAATGACCATTATAATTTAGTTAAGAAATCAGACCAAAAATTCAAAAGAATATATTTTATTATATACATTCATATACTTGTCGCAATAGTTTCGGATCATTTCTTATAATGCATGTATTGATCAACTTATATTTTACTCATAATATAGTTTTTAAGGTTTTAATCTTTTGCATTTTTTCAGTTGTCCATTTTTTATTGAATCTAGAAAAATCCTTGCTGCATTTGTTCCTTGAAGGGAGAAATATCTTCGAATTGAACTGTCGATTCTTCAAAATATTCCAAGCAGTTATTATAAAAATTTCTGACTTCTTTCAAAAATTTCGGTCGTTTTATGGCACCTTGTTCTTCCAATCTAGAGATATCCTCCCCCGAGTAAATCTAACGCCTAATTTATTTTACTATTGCATTCATTTTATGTGTTTTTTTTATTTCTAAAAGGTGGGACATTTTTAAAAATAGGAGGGACGCGGGATAGTCCTCCAAAAAACGGGACTGTCTCACCAAAATCGGGACATGTGGTCACCTTATCCTTGGTTTCTCACTCAGCATTCTCTTTAACATTGGTCATTCATTCAAAATAAGAATTGAATCAATTTTTGGTAAGGATTATAACACACAACAATAGAATTCACAACTTAGAAAAAGTGATAATTTAGTCCAAAAATATGTGATCTCTATATATATAAAGTCTTATTATAAGGAGAAGTGAGAATATCTACAGGTCATGGAAATTCAGCACCAGTTGGATAACGAAGATACCCGTGTTCACTTTATACATAAATTTTGCGTTCAGTTCTTCAGATTGCTTCTGAGTAAACGAATAATAACTAAATATTTTAATTTTCTAGCCTGCTTGGAAGCCTACCCAGACGATAAACTGAGAAGCTTTTGTCATTTGGGCTGCTCTTTTATGGCTGATCAACATACAGTAAGAATAAATTTAGTTTATCTAATTTTATTAAAAAAATTCTTCAGCTCTTCTAAGAAAAGGGATTTTTATAAAAGCCTTGTTTTTATTTCTAGGATCCAAGATTAC
Organism: Euborellia annulipes; assembly: GCA_023213315.1. Classification (NCBI taxonomy): domain Eukaryota; kingdom Metazoa; phylum Arthropoda; class Insecta; order Dermaptera; family Anisolabididae; genus Euborellia; species Euborellia annulipes. The sequence goes on from JAKCPI010021674.1 coordinate 12,238, forward strand.
CGTTATTTCTCGATGATCATATAACGCAAGATTTGGTTATTTTTCAACCTCCCCAAGAAGTTGATCCGGATTATGTTTTAACTGATCCTGCTTTAAGAAGACAATTCCTTTTGCCTGCTGATAATTCTCTGACAATTCCTCAATCTCGAATCAATACTCTCCCTTATCAGGTAATTTTGAATTAGAATAGAGTGAGTCAGGAAAAATAAATTACATTCCGTTATTCATATTATATTAATCACAAGCAAGTAGTGCTTCCTTTACAGATATTGATAAAATATACTCCAATGTTGGTATATAAACTCTAAATTTGTCATAGACATTTTACATATTTAAATACTGAGTAGTAATTAATTTACTAGCAGTCCCAAGCCCCCCCTCCCCCCGGCCGATCCCCTCCCTTTAGACTCATATCAATATTTAACGAAATGAACAAATTTTGGCATCCATGTCTAGGAAAAAAAATTCTCTAGTTAAGATGAAGTTTTTCGGGTCAAGTTGATATTTTCAGGGCTCTTTCTGGAGCCATTTCAATGATGATTGTGTCTGACTTCATGGAAATGACTGTAGATAGCGCTGAAGTTTGTGTCTAACTTCATAGGTATGACTCTAGATGGCGCTGACAAAATGTACGAAACAGTCCCCTAAAGATTAGTTCATTTGAGTCGGAGCAAGTGCACAGTAATTGAAAACGATTGCAAAACAAGCAGTCGAAACGAGTATTTATATTTTTAATAAAAAATGTGGTCTTTAATTAAAAACTCCCATCATAATGATAATAATACAAACCACATAAACTTTAATAAACACATTAGTGTACATAAGATTAGAGTAGTAGGCCAATAAAAGGACTGTTCCAATACGATGGATCAGAATCAGAAGACGAAGGGTCAACCCACAAAACTTGCAGATTAATATCACGAATTTTTACTAACCATTGAATGTGTTATATGTTTCAGAGATTGGCGGTCGAAGAAGCAGATTTCAAGACAGGAGGTGGAGGTGGCGGTTGGTTAGACTGTGTAGCACGCCGTTCGGGGATGCCCCGTTTAGCTTTAACATCGGTATTCTTGTTGGTGGTCCTATTATCGTTATTCCTTTGCTTGGCGCCAGGCGACGCTCGTGCTGCACCCCCACCACCTTACACTCCTTTACCTATGACCAACTCTAAAGCCTGATCTTCTCATCCTTAAACCTTCTTATTCCCATTCCTTTTCTCTTCTTTTCGTTAAATACGTATATCTAGTCAGTTGAACTCTTAGGCTGTTGTAACATTTTAAACTAGTTATGTTAAACTCCTCCTTTAAAATAGTTCTTCTAGATCTATTTGAAAATGCATTTTAATAAAAGAAAGAAAGCCTCTTTAAATAAATAAATCTCAATGCAAATGTGTACGTAATTTTTATGTGATAGTTTTTAATATTAAGCGCATTTTTACTTTTATGTTATTTTAATGGATACGATTAAAAAATCATTTCCAATAATAAATAACAATTTTTTTTTCACCCATTTATTTAATTAAAATTTGAACTTGACGAAAAAAAAAATATTTATTCATTTTGAAAGCTGTAAAAAAAAGACTGAGTTTCGAAATTAGTTACATTTATAACTAGATATTCAAAAAAGAAAATTAACCTTAGTTGTTTTTGACTTGAGAAAAATAAAATGACGTTGGATCTTGTAAATGAATGAAAAGCAAAAATACCAGAGCATGCGAAATTAGAACAAGCTTATGTCATGTATTCGGAAATATTTCGACTTTACGCCTGGCCGCTAACAAGATATAACTCATTTGCGGGCCTTCGTCAAAACAAAAAGCATAAAATCGAAGAGGCAAGGCTAAGAATATCCCCTGTGCTTTGGCCCACAAATGAGTTATGCTTTGAGAATGGGTGGGCGTGGCGTAAAATCGAAATATTTGAAAATAGGTATATAAAATTATATATTCACCCATATTCATTTATTTTGAAATACCTTTAATATGCCAGTTTAATTTCTTTTGTGAGCTCTATCTTAAGAAATGTTTTACACGGTTGTTTTTTCATCTCACAAGGAACAGTAGAAGCGTAGGATTGATAGGAATGATTGATAGGATGAGTTCCTCATGGAAATTTAGAGTTCCGATTCCTGCACACAAAATAAATTTACAGTTAATCAAATTAAAATTAAATATACAAATTAAACACTAGGTTGAACCAACGGTCAAAAGTTTAAATCTAACCAAATTTTGAGCAATTCCTCACTCAAACATCAACTTTCCATTTGTACCGGATACTGTTGACGAGGTTATAATCTTTGATACAGGGCCGTAGCCAAAGTTTTTTTTTTTTCGAAGTGAACGGATAATCCAAGAGATAATCCCTCCATATCAAATGAATAATTTTTAAAGAATTTCTAACAGATTTTAACATGTTTCTCTTTAAGCGTTGTCCTGGAAATTTGGGGTGGGGGGGGGGTCTGAAATTTTTTTTGAAACATGGGGGGAGGGGGTTGAAACAATATTTTATTTTTAAAAACAAGAAAAAATCTTTATATTTTCGGAGGTGTGGTTTGAACCCCTATATCCTTGGATACGGTCGGTCCTGCTCTGATTTTTGACTGTTGTACCATCAAGAGAAAAGATATTGGACAACCCCCTCACTTCTACCTGAATTTAGAGCCTTTTGAGGTATGTATACAGGGCCGTACAACAGATACACGGTGCACCTGTTGCATCTGCCTAGTTACGGCCCTGTATACATACCTCAAAAGGCTCTAAATTCAGGTAGAAGTGAGGGGGTTGTCCAATATCTTTTCTCTTGATGCTATATGTAGATTAGGGCTGCGCAAAATAATCGATTAATCGATTATTTTTCATAACCGATTATTGGAGAAATAATGGATTATTTTCGGCAAAAATGCGTTTGAAAAGATGAGGTAAGACTTGTATACTAAAAAAAACAAATAAGAGAAAGTAAAAGAAGATCAAATGGTTTTCATCAGAGGGAAAAAATGGAAATTTGACGAAAAAAATATACGCAGGGGGGAAAAATTTCATTTAACTAAAAACAAAAAAAGTCAAATGATTTTCACGGGAGGGAAAAATGGAAATTTTGCTAGAGAAAAAATCTTCATAATCCATTATTTTTTCCCATAATCGATTATTTTTTCGTCTGTCCGGACCCAATAATCGATTAGTCGAAATAATCGATTAAACGGATAATCGATTATTTTTCATAATAGATAATCGATTATTTTTTCCATAATCGAACACCCCTAATGTAGATACAGTTATTGGAAATGATTTTATTAAACGTTTTAAAGAGTTACTATTAATAGTGTTAATAAAATCACTCGCCTTTAGAAAAAGACATAGTTAAATAGTTTTCTTAATATAAACTTTATTTTACAATTTTAAAGGCTTTATTTAGAACCTTCTAGGCCAATTAAAGTCTAGTATTATTAATTATTTGTTGGCTAATTTTCTAGAAGACAATATCCTAGGAATTGATGTTCAGAAATTGAAGCTCTTTCCCCCGTCAGTGTAAATTTCTTCTTAGTCCATTTCTTAGATTTAATAATATTTTAATTGTGTGATTGATTATATATATATATACATTAGACGTATTTAAAAAATATTCACAAAGTAAATACTAAATACAATATTTAAAGGTAACTTTTTTATTAATAAAAATTTCATATAAAATTCTTTTATATATTCCTATATATATATATATATATTATAATTGTTTTGAAAACTATTTACATAGATTGTACATTATTTTATACATTTCAACACGAATTAAATAAATTATTCTTTATTTCATTAGTTTCTTCTTTTATTTACATTTTTAGTGTTGAATTTTTTTTGCTAGATTGAGTTTTTTACTGAATTGAGCTTAAAAAAAAAATCAGCGACTTTGGTGTTATTTTTTAATTAATATATTAAAATTAGATATTTTTATTAATATTTACATTTGCATTGGCCTGTATGACGCTGACAACTTGCACAAAAGACCAACAAACATTTTACTTTTATTATATTGAGTGGGAAGAAGAAATTCCGGCAGGCTTATTTTCTTTGCTTTGAGGCTTGAATGGAGCTGTTCTAAAAAATTGACCAAAAAGATCTGTACAGGTTGACATTCAAATTCCTTCTTCATTCAGATTCGTTCAATGATGGGTATTTTCTAAAATATCGTGTTGACCGTTTCCACAAAATTTTACTTGTCAGTTAAACTAGAATTCTGTAGAATAGAAATTTTGTTTAGGTGTGAAATATTGAAATTTAATATTTTTTTATTAAATTGGTGTTTAATTTTCTTTCTTTATAGGATTGTAGAGGAAGTCATTTGCTGTTAAATACATGTATATAACGATCCATTTTCAAAAATCCTCTCCTTAAGGGGCACACACTTGAAAAATTTTCGCAAATGTGAGGGGAATTTTGCACAAAAAATGGGATATTCAATATTTTGTGGAGCATTCAAAATTTTTCAAAAATTTTGAAAATTTTTGCTTATATATCCAAAATTTCTGAAGCATAAGAGCGCAGTGTGAGGAGGCTGACAAAATTTGAGCCAAATTCCTTCATTATGTTCTCAGGCCATTGTTTCATTGAATTAGAAATATTATAAAAATATCTAAGAATAAATTCATTCAAAAGTCGTCAATTTATAAAAAAAAATAAGTAATGAATAATAATAAATAACAATTCGGCCTTAAAGTTAAGTTCTTACTTATGGCAGTTTTAAATAATAAAAACATTAGTTTAAAAAAATGTACTTGATTAAGCTTCTAAAATTAAGATTTTTTTTCCTCGACTTCAGACTTTGTTGAAAATAATATTTTTACTACGTATGATAAAAAATATAACAGTATCTACGACGAAATGCTTTTTTTGAATATAATTTGTAGACTAAAAAATTGTCTTATGATACGACTTCATCAAATCGAAATATACACAAATTATATTCAATAAAGGCATGCACTTTATACAGTGGCGCAACCAGAGGGTGGTTTTAGGGCTTTAACCCTCCCCCCCCCAGGAGAGGAAAAAATTATAATTGGTATATATATATACACGAGGGACCCTTCCCCCCCCCCTGAAATTTTTCAAATCTATATACTTACAGTATATACGGGTATATAGCCAAATTTCTATATTGTTATGGCCAATTTCTATGTTTTTCTTAAGAAAAATAATGAAATATATTAATATATAAGAATTTTTTTTGATAAAACTTTTATTTTAGAGAGGGCCCGGGCCTCAGGTGAAAACGGAAAAATTTATGCTTTTATTTCGTAAACAAGCGTAACGGCATATTTTGTCCACCATGATCCAATGCAAAGTTGTAGAGTATTAAATTTGCTAAAATTTGGTACATAAAACGAATCTGTATACCCAATATTAACCGACGTACGGCCGGTCAAAGACAAATTTTCTCAAAATGTAAAATTTTGTCTCATTTAACTCGGTTAATATTGGATCAACAAATTCGGGTTATGTCGTGCCGAACTTTAGAAAATTTAATGCTCTACACCAGCGGTCGGGTAACTTTTTTAATCATTACCCCAAAATATTTTTGTGTAAGTTGATATTACCCCATGGCGAAGAGCAAAAAAAAAACGAAATCGCCTCTTTTTAGCATCTTTCATATTATAGCCCCCATGATAATTTTGAAACTCACTCAATTTACTCACAAAAGTTTCATTTTTACCCCATTTGGGGTAATTTACCCCGGTTCCCCGACCGCTGCTCTACACCATGCTGGCCAAAATATGCTTTGTTTACGAAATATAGGTGAAAAACTGAAAACAATTAATTTTGTCCCCATCCCCCCTCCAAATTAGTACAGGGTCCTCGAGGGCGTGAACTTTGGACAGACATCCTCAAGTATCCCCAAATGAAATAAATTTCATTAATTTCGGAATATTTTCCAGCTATTCTCCGATTTTTCATTATATCGACTGGACTACATATATGTTTGATTTTCTCAAACTCCCCCCACCCCCTTCAACCAATCCTGGTTGCGCCACGGACTATATTATTGTAAATTAAACATTCGTTTCTAATAAAAATTCAAAATTATTTTGAATTAGTAAAAAAGGATCTCGAAGTCTTATTCAGTGACGTCGGAAAATAAGGCCATTATTAAGTGCACAATTTGAAAAAAATCACTTTTTAAAATAAATTTTTGAGTTTTATTATATAAATAATCCCATAATCCGACGCCTATAGTCTGCATTTTTATGCAGTCAGATTTCTTTTTTCCTCCATATTAAAAAACCACAAACAACAAAATAGACACCAACAATATTCATAGACCATTTTATGCTTAACGAGGATTTCGTTAAGTAATAAAAAAAATACTAGATGTCTATTTTAATACGGACCCCAAATGATGACATTTTAAATTATCGAAATCGGAAATTGTTTCTTTCTCACCTAAAAAAAAGTCCCTCTCCCCGGAAACAATTTCGTTTTTTTCAATTTCGATAATTTTAATCATTTTTTGTGTTAAAAATACCAAAGTTATTTGCAGAGTCTTTTTTTTTTTAGGTACACATGAGCGCAATTATGTGATGAGTAATACCTAGTGTGGGATGACGTGGCTCGCTAAGTGTCCTCTTTTAGAGTTTGTTGAAGCCAGGCGAGATTTGATGTTGTTTTGTCATAGAGTCGCGGTCGTTCCATCCCCGCCGGACTGCAACCGATGCGCCAATTACTTACACCCATTAAGGTCCACCGGCCATTCTCTTCTAAGCAGAGCATCGGACTACCAGCCAATTCCTCCTCCTATTTAAAGAACAAACAAAAAAAATCATTTCACTTCTTTATATATATAATAAGTATTCCGAAAGTCAACAATTCGAGAAAAGGCGTTTGAAAGTTTTATAAACATGCGTTTGTTAAAGCCAGACCTTCGGCAACTCGAACGCGCTAGGCCCTGGCGGCGGCGTTCAGATAAATGTATTTTAATTAATTTTGCAGTAAAATATGAAATAACAAAACTTATTTTAAATAAAGTGCTTTCTGAGAATGTACATATAGGGACACGAAAAAAGTATCGATACTTACTGGTATCGATACTTTTGTTTCGATACTAGTACTTTTTTTACTCGATACTTTTCTTTCGATACTTTACTCGTATGAGTACTTGATTGCCGGTATCGAATGAAAAGTACTCATTCAAATATCTTCTTTTTTTAAGTTTTTTCGGCATCTTAGGCCATATAGACAGACTTTGAACGTTATATAAATATTTTAAATTGCGATTCTGCCAAAGAATATCGCATTTTCTTTTTCTCTTAATATAAATAGTAAGTTGATATATAACAGATGGTCGATATTTGTGGGATAGACTTTATTCCATCATATTCCTAATAATTATTTATTAATAATGGAAAATTTGATACTTTTTAATAAAAACCCTTTCAATTAATATCATTAAATTTCTAATTTAATTTTTCTTGTATTATTGCAAACTGTATTTACTAAATTTAAAAGTTCGCAAATATTACATAGAAAGGCCAATATATAAACTAATAAAAATACTGGTCGACAAGGTTTTCTTCACGAGAAATCTGATTAGTGAATTTAGTACATTTTTTTTTATAGTGAATTCAGATATGTAATTAGAATTTTTGCATCAGCCGTTTAGAGCACTTTTTCTATTAAAATATTTTTCATATATCTCTAAAAGTGTGCCTGATGTGGAAAAACTGAAATGATATTTGAATTTATGAAAAATATTTCTAGAATCTCATATCTATATCTTTATTCTGGTGAAAGAAAAAAGTTCATTTTTGTCGACCAGTGAAAATGGACAGACTTTTATTTTGGCGAAATCCGTATTTTAGTTGAGAAAACCCCGTCCTCCTGGTACTCATTACTTTGAGGAAAATGGCGCACCAGTATACCCCATTGATCTTCCGTTGGGCCCTTTGAACGACGTCAGGAGCCTAAGATGCCGAAAAAACTTAAAAAAGAGGAAAAATACTCATACTTTAAAAAATACTCGATACTTGGTGGTATCGATACTTTTCATCCGATACTTTTTGGTATCGATACTTTCCTTCCGATACGATACCAAGTACAAGTATCGATACTTTTCTTTCGATACCGTATCCCTATGTACATATTTAATAAATTATTAATTTTCGATATATATTAAAACTAAATACAGTAGTTATTCTGTAAATAAACTTTCTGAGATGTGGAATATCATTTTTCAATTGTTTACACTCTGAGGAAGCGTCATTTCAAGTTTATCAAAAAAAAAAAATGTGAAAAATAAATAAAGGATTTTTTTTTTTTTGGGGGGGGGGACGAAGATTTGAAGAAAATGCGAAATTTTGGGGGAAAAATTTTAACCAATTACAATATTTGAAAAAAAAAGAAAATTTAATTATATAACAATTTTTATTATTTTTCATTTGAGAGATTTAATTATTTCATTATTAAAATTAATTAGCTTTAATTTTTCATAAGGAGAGTTAAAACACAATGTTTTCCAATGGAAGATTTATGAACAGAATTAATTCGGCCACATCCGGTCAAGGGCGGATACAAGGGCCCCCCTTGTATCCGCCCTTGACGGATGTCCCCCCCGGTAAAGGGGGTAATTACCCCCCAAGATTTGAAAAAAAAAATACTTTTTTTTTCGAAAAAAAAAAAAAATCTATTTTGAATGTAAAATTTTAAAAATTAATACTTAAAAATTTGATTTGTATTTATATTCTGGCAAACAAGTACAGAATGCGCCTTTAAATTACCGAAATTAAGAAAAAAATAGTGTGCTGTGCGACCAGTCACACCAGATTACCCCCTCCCCCCCTCCGAGAAACACCTCTGGATCCGCCCTTGCATCCGGTACCATAGAGTAATTGATTATATATACTAATCAGGTTAATTGAGCTGAAATTTAGAACCAAAATGTTTAGACGAAAGAAATGTACGCGAATACCAATCCTTATTCAATCATATCTTGCCTCTAAATACACCTTTTATTTATGTAAACCTTAACTCAAACTGAACTGAATATAAGCAGAGATATCATTTTTTTAGAAGAGAGAGGGAACAAAAAAGAATTCCCAAATAATAAATCATATAAAATAAATAAATAAATAATTGGGAAAGGAAATGAATATCTAGCTAGCCTTTCCTTCTCTGATATCGCTGCTTTTTTTAATGAATAATAATATATTATGAGTATCAAAAATAAAAAAAATAAACTTTACTTATATTTGATACATAGAAGTAGGCACGGGGGGGAGGGTTCAAATCCCCCCCCCCCATGGGACCTAAGGCATGACTAGATATTTAAGCTCTATAGATTTTATTTATAAATACAGTAAAATAATCTTAATTTTTCAAATGTTTGAAAACATTTTCTTGAACTCCCCCCCCCCCCATAAAAAATTTATGACTACGCCTATGATTTGATATGCATAATATATAAATCAAATTATTTTAATTATTTAAATAATTAAAATAAATTACAAAATAAGTTTAAATTTTGTTTTATTTTTCAGATACAACAAGCTCATACTTATTTTTAAGTTCGTTTTTTGATTCTTTTGAGAAAATATTTTCTGGAATTCTTAAATGTAAAAGCATGGAGCAGCATCTTTCCAAAGTTTTCCGACCCTCTTTTCTCGTTTTCATGTCTGTTCCATAACGATACTCCCAGGCGTCCATAAGAAGATTATAATAACGAGGTTTTGGAAAATATTTAAAATAATTATGCGTTTTAGATGTTGGAAAAATACGTTGAAATCTTCGTGCTTTGGCGATTTCATCTTCGGCTTGGATCAAATGCCGAACATCGTCAGGTTGAAGATCCGATAGAATCATATTTATATACAAATCACGATTGGCGCTAATATCCTCGATTCTGCTCTGTTTAATTTTTTCCCTTTCAGAGAGGGCGGAGATATAAAGACGCCAGTCGAATTGATGCGGAACATGAAAGCCGACCATGTTGAAGAGATCTTGCACCATTGGACCTTTAACGTCGACGTCAAGCGAGGAAGCAGAATGCAGTGATGGAATGATGTTCACTTCAAGAAGCCAAGGTTTCAATTTATCGTCAAGTAGAACATCCACGCCAAAAAGCTCGTAATTGTTATAGCGATAGATCGAATACTTGTCTCGAACTCTTATTACATGTTCCTCTCCCGAAATGAGAGTCTTGATAATAAGATCTTGAATAGATTCCCAAAGCGCTGCGATATTTACTTTTCGCCTTTTCAAATACTTCCATAAACATTGTAGTGTCCATTTATGGCCCTGACATGCGGACGAATCGTCATTCGGAGTGTAAAGACAGGAACGTTTGTTCACACTATAATTAGTTAGGTGGATATAACGATCACTGATACTTCTTTTATCCTCACTATACGTTGACGAGGCAAATCTTACTAAACCGTCGTCATATATGTAGACTAGCAATGGATGGAAATTGGTAACAAGAACGTAAATGCGTAGATCGAATTTGCTCATGTTGATTAAATAGGGGTTGTTGATATATCTCTGTACGACTAAGTGACTTTTTATTGGAATTTGACACCAATTATCGACGAGTTTGATTCCAATACCGCGAGCGGAAGCTGGCGGTTTCAAAATCCATACTATCTTAAAGCCACCTCTATCCCAAGCAATTTTGAACGAGCTTAATTCTTGTGGTAGAATATAACACTGAGGTAGGAAATCGAATTCTTGATGGCCAAATTTATCCATCATTTTTTTCAAATTAAACCAGAGATAATCTTTTCGGCCAATTTGTACAGTACCAGCAATATGATTGACTTTTTGATATTCACGACGCAAAACATAAGTTGGTGCTCCCATGATTTTCCCCCAAAGACCCACCCAGGTATTTCCGGAGTTAACAAATACAAAACCGGTATTGGCAAGAATTTTACGGACGATGATTGGCGTGATGGCACTCGCTTTCCATGTAAGTTCAGTTTTGAGAATAGGCAAGCATTTGCGTGGACGATGCGTGTTATGCGGGGCGAAATCAATAAATGGTGGAACATTCGGGAAAAGGCTTAGGGTGTACATATCGGGGTGAAGTTCAATCGAAGTCATCGTCATTAGCGGTTCAGATATCGAAGAGTAATCGGCCAAGGACAATTTGATTTCGCTGTGTCCTCTTGGATAGAGATAAGAATCCACGCCATCATCTTCCCTCAGCAACATATGGAAATAAATTAAAATAATAAAAAATTATGTTTTTAATAATTAATATCACTAATTATATGGAATTTGGGGTTGTGAAGGTGAAGGAGATATTCAACTCCTGTAACATCTATTCACGAATAAAAATTAAGATGATGTTCACATTTATTAATGAGGGAAGTAGCCAAATATTAATGAGAGGTAGAGAGAAAGAAAATGGCAAAAACTTTGTAGGTACCGCCTATACTGCAATATTTAAACAAATATAACGCTGTTTCTAAAAACGTTTTTCCGTTCTCTTTTGTCTCACATCATCTTCTGCAAACAGTAGAAATTTTTGCAAAATATTAAAGTTCACTTCATATGGTTCTATATAAAAATTTTTTGCGAGTGCCCGCCCATTATTAAAGCGGCTGCACACGTAACTGAAAACTTGACAAGCATGCACGTGCAATCTTTTTGTACCAGCAAACTGTAGCGTCTGTAGGAGAATTTTTCGTAAGCATTTTAATTGTGCAAGCCGCTTGATACTCGATTGAATTTTAATCATGTACAAGCATATTTGCGCATGCAAAACTCTCCACCATTTTATAGACGTCTTGACATTTGATATTCATTTAAAATTTCAATTTAAATATTAATATTTATTGTGTCCCTGTTTAAAGCATGTGAGTTATTTCTTGTTATCTTGGAATAAATAACCTTCCGAGTTTAACATTTTTAGGTTAATTTTCGCCATAAGCTACTTCCAGCACAAGTATGCTTGTGCCATTTGGTGCCGAAGGGAATTTGTGCATGCTGGTACAAAAAGATTGCACATGTATAATTGTTAAGCTAGATTAATGATATGAAGAGGATGCAGCCATTAATAAATAAAAATCTATTTTGTTAACACTCAGTCAGCCATCATCATTTCTAGCTTAAAGGGCTGATGATGGATGGCTTTGGTGATCATAGCCGAAACATTCATGAATAACGAGTGTTAACAAAATAGATGCTTTTTATTTATTAATGGCTCCTCTTCATATCATTAATCTAATTATATAAAGGTGCGTACACATCTGCGCTCTGCTTCGCTCGCGAGCACCATGTTCGTTAGATTAGTACGGGTTTTGAGATGCTCGCGAGCTGCTCAAACCCGTACTAATCTAACGAACATGGTGCTAGCGAGCGGAGCAGAGCGCAGATGTGTACGCACCTTTACATCCAAAATTCTTTATATAATTGTTAAGTTTGAAGCTACGTGTGTAGCCGCCTTTAGTTTATAAAAAATATCCTAAGATATTAAGATAAATAGATTGGAGGTTACAAAACCTTTTGCTAAAATTAAGCAATGAAATTTTTTGATTGTTTTAAGGAGATCAATACTTAATTTTAAAGGTCAAATCAAAATGTTAATGAAGAGGTGTGTTGGTTTTAATAAAATAATTCACAAATAAATTTTTAGAAATAAAATTCATTTCTGAATTAATTTCTTTTTATAACTAACACCCTATCCAAATCCACAAAGATATATTTCCTCATGAAATCTAATAAATTTAAGAGGTGTGTGGCTACCATTAGACCGTTGTCTCTTGCATGGGATTGAGTAACGAGAGGAAGAGCATCTTGATTTAATCCTTGATTTCATTTTAGCCTTTTGATCGCTTTCTTCTGACTCAGTGTCAACTAATATTTTTGGCTTCTTTATGGAGGCAGCAGCTCTGCATTCGTTCATCTTCTGAATGCTTGATTCCAAAGATCGTTTCACTATCTGACATTTATCTGACCATTTATTTAAAAAAATTCGTTCTCCTTCCTCGTTGTCGTCTAAGAATGAACTCTTCATAATTGAGAACTTCTTCAGCATCTGTACAAGTGATTTATTTGAAAATTATTATGCCATTTAATATTATTTGCTAATTTCCAAAAAATACAGCCGTACTACTTTTTTTTAGAATAAAGATTCCTCATTGATAGTAAATGAAAAACTTGCTCAGGGGTGATGTGACCTTACCCGTTCTTCAGAACGGTATGAGGAAGGAAGAGAGAGACTGACATATCGTCGGTCCAGAACAAGACCGGTCTAACTCAAAAAAGCGATTTTCAGGGAGAGACGATTAAAGTTTCTGCTTTTTCTCTCCGTTCATAGCCTGCGTTATCCGATTGCTGAAATTTTGCACTCATCATCACAGTCACAGAACTCTCCTATAAATTTAAGGTTTTCCCCATTCTCAATGACCATTTTTATTTGTTTTTCAGTAATTTATGAGAAAAACTGCAAGATGGTCCTTTCTTGCACCGAAATATTTCAAGTTTTTTAAAGAGATGATTCATTCATGCATGGTCCCTCGCTCCAGAAATACAAGATGGCTCAATCAAGGGATGATTCACTAAGTTTTTTAAGAATCAGACTTGCATAAAGACAATTTGAAGATAATTTGTGCAAAAAAACTCAAAATTGCTTTTTTTGAGTTAGACCGGTCTTGAACTGGACTGACGATATATGGCAGAAAAAATGCCAGTACTAGCTCAGATAATTCATGATCGATGAAAAATAATTTTACCAAATAAGCAAACTTCAACTTAATATTTTTAATAGAAAAATTGTTAAATTTTGAGGTACGACTATATTTCATAGAGGTAAGTAGTATTCAACAGTTTTTTATTATGAAGAGGAACTTCATATTCCGCTATCTATATTTACTCCGACTTAAATAAGAAAATTATTTTAACGAAAACTTACTCCGATTCTATCGGGTTGAATACTACTGGTAAGACTTATTAAGTCAATTGTGAAAAATTTTCTTCAATTTCACTTAGATATTAGAAAAAATATTTTTTTTTTAATTAAAAAAAAAAAAAAACTCTTTTTAATATAAGTCAGCATCAATTTGGAGATTTGAGGGAATAACTGAAAAAGTACATCAGTAAAGTACTGGTACTTTTTGGCCGATTTTGTTCAAAAGCTTCGTGTCACGTCCCAGGGGGGTACCTAACTTAAATATAAAATTTCAACCTCCCAGCTCTTTTCGTTCTTGAGATATTTTGTTCACAGACAGACAGACCATGACCACTTTTTTGGATTCAGGGGACCTCAAAACGTGTATATCCATCAAATTTTTGACATGAATCCAATACTTTCTCTCTATATATATTAACATATATACATAGGTAAGAGAAAGTAAAATTTGTTGTCGAAAATAATTATTAAAAAATTGAAAATAAAAGATAAATCCTGATTCATTCGCACTTTTTATTTACAAATATACAATTTTTGGCCGCATCACACATCCATCCTCAGCCAAGACTAAAAATACATTAAAGGGAGCAAGGTTAATTAATAATAAAGTACATAATATATTAATTATAATACTTAAAGTTCATCAAAAATAAACAACCATGTACTCACAATTTAAAGTTGTAAAAAATTCTTAAGAAATAATTTTTAATTAATTTTATATTCACAAATCCATTTATAAATAAAAAGAGATTGCTGATGTTTGTTTTTGAAAAAAGTTTCATATCTGATGAGCCGAGCAGGTGAATTTTATTTTGCAACTTTAAATTGTGAGTACATGGTTGTTTATTTTTGATGACCTTTAAGTATTATAATTAATATATTATGTACTTATTATTAATTAAACTTGTGTTAGTAGACCCGTGAAAAATTATTATTGTATTAAAAGCCGTAAAATTATTGTACATTATAAAATTAATATTTAATTTCTATTTCAAAGCATTGTTCGCTCCTCGCCTTGTCCCGAGATGCGGAGTCGGCGGACCTAAATCTTTCCCTCCAACCCTATCATACGTTTTTACGACCTGAAGAAATAGGACAGGCCGGCCTGTCGCACGGTCTGACACCTGTTGAAAAGAGGAAGGAAGAGACAGACATTTAAAGAACTGAAGGACTGCCTGTCCTGTCCCCAGCTCGGGCAGCTCGTGGTCGCCATCCACGTACCCACAAGATGTGGGCCCCTGAGCAAAATTTCTATTTCAAAGCATTAGTCAGGGGCGTATATAAGGGGCGGCCCCCCCCGAATTTTTCCAGACACATATACATATATAGGGATATACAGACATCAGCGCAACAAATTTTTCCGCAGGGTGGAAAACTTTGATTCCGCAAAAGAAAAAATGTTCCGCAAAAAATTTATTTTCTTATAAAAAAAATTTTTCGCAAAAAAATTTTTTGTTCCCACCCCCCCCCCCGAAAAAAATTTCTATATACGCCCCTGGCATTAGTTATTGAAAATGTAGTTTGAATATGGACATACATATAGGTTCATAGCGGGAGAATACACTTTACTTGAAAAATTTGTCTAGAATTTTATTTTATTTTTATAACAACTATCATTTCTAAAGATTGTAAGCTTAGGATTGAAGATTGAAGAGATCATGATATTATGGTATATGTACAATAATTATTGTACGTCTGCCAACACTGTTAAACTTGCTCTGTTAATGTATGTATTTTTAATCTTGGCAGAAAATGGCTGTGTGATGCGGCCGAAATATCCCTAGAAATTTTGTATATTTGTAAATAAAAAGTGCGAAAGAAAGATCTTTTATTTTCAATTTATTAATAAACACTTGATCCCGAAAATTTAATAATAATATCGAAGTGAATCGAAGGTAACAATTAAGAAAAAAAAAATGTAATTGTCCAAAGACCGTTTAGGGTTTTGGTTTTTGCAAGACCTACAAGCGGCGAGCCTGGTCTAGAGGTCTTCTGGCTGTTCTTTTCGGCAGCCTTCCTGTGCAGATAGGCTTGACGGAAATAGTCAGAAACCACATGTGGGTAGGACATTTCCAAGCGAGAACTTAATTCGCCGTCAGATGCCTTTTTTGACCATCTATCCATCATTTCTTCAAGAAAGACCCGTTGAACTTACATAACACGTGTGAGCTTGTCTCCTAGCAATTATAAAAATGAATGAAATTTTATATATATGAATAGGCCTAATTATAAATTAAAGAATACATTTTGAAGGAATAAAGTGCGCTGTTATTTTTAAATAATAGATGAAAGGAGTAGGACCACGAAATAAAATTCTCTGTACAGGAAACAGTTTCGGCTTCAATTAAATAAGGCCATCTTCAGTCCATTTTTGAGAGTATAAACTCAAATGACAAAGCATTGAGGAGTTAGTTGTCAGTTGGTGTGAACTTATTATACATTAAATAATTGTAAAAATACAATTCAATGCTATAAGCTCAAATACGATGCGCCGATTTTAAGTCACAAAATTGTTTTGATATAATTTCAAAACTTGGCGCATTGTATATGAGCTGATAGTATTGTATTGTATTTTTACCATTAATTTATCTATAATAAATACAGTGGCGTAGCGAGGGGGGGCATCATGCCCGGGGCTACTCACAAAGGGGCGCCAAATGGTCCTCAAAACAAAAAATTGCAAGGTGGATAATTTTTATTTAAAAACTACATTTTTTGCCTCAAATTTAAAGCCTAGCTTGAACCTATGACTTTATTTATTAATTAATTTGCGAGTATATTTTACATATAATATTACAGTATATGGTTTTCGAATGGGGGGGGGGGGGGGGGGGGAGGCGCTAAAAAGTGTGCCCCGGGCGCGAGTTAAGCCTCTACGAGTTTATACTCTCGATAATGGACTGAAGATTATACTTTATTATACTTTAGACTTATTTAATTAAAGCCGAAACTGTTTCCTGTAAAGATTTATTTCGTGGACGCTGCCTGCACCTTTCATCTGTTATTTAAATAATAAACTTCCATTCACCACATATTTTAAAATAATCATCATTAAATACCGGCAGAAATATACAACAAATGAATATTCTATGAATCATCCAGAACAACAAATATATAAAATTACCAAAAAGAAGTGCATTTGAGATCTTCAATGTAATGTTAATCAAAAAAAAAAAAAAAAAATATTTAATGTGAAAGAAATATCGAGTTAGAAATTCAATATATCTTTCATTTACAACTTAGTGAAACCTCACATATTCTAAATAATTTTTACTTATAAATATGTTTCACGGAAAACCTACACCACTTTCCCTCCAAACTACAAAAAAATAAAATCAGAAAATATATGAATATATAGTATAACAAAAGAATATCACCACATATGACTGAATCTAATTAAGAGTTAAATAATTAATGAACATGGGAGTCCCGCCCCCCCCCCCCTAATTAATGACCATGGGAGTCCCAGGGGCCCGCCCCCTCCCAGAGAAATATTGAGACAATATGGGGCCTTCCAGGCCCCTCGGGGATGTCTGGTCCCATGGCCCCCAGCCAAATTCCCTAGCTACGCTCATATTAATGACCTGAACAAAGGATAATTTTTGTTTGACCTAAGAACGAAATTGGTGAATAAGGAATTAGAAGAAAAGAAGCTGTTTTTCAAGATTCTAATTATTAATATTAATGATTGGAGTGAATGAAACCTGAAGAAACAGCTGCTTTTTTTATTCTCTTCAAATTCCAATATTTTAAGTTTGCTTACATGATATATCTTCATAGACCTCAAAAATTCCAAATTAGAATATAAATATTAATTTTATATCCTATAAAATATAAATAATAAAATAATATGAAAAAACCAGGGAAACGAGATTGTCATATTTTTACATAAAAATAATAAAAGTTAAATGATAAAATATTAAGTGATTTTACACTTATATATTAAAAAAAAATATTTTTCATTTGAGTGTTAATTAATAAATTAAAATGAAAGTTACGGCAAGAATGATCATTTCTGGGAAGTGAAGATTATCTTCAAACAATTGAATTAGGACTGTATGTCGATGAGAGAAGTGGCTTTCGAACAATAAACGAAGATGTCAGCCAAACAGGAGAGGTCGAATGAAAATCTCAATAAAAGAAAACGTTTCGGCTTTAGTTTAATAAAGCCGAAACGTTTTCTTGTATTGGGGTTTTCATTCGATAGAGCCTTTGGACGGCAACTCATTAGGTATGTCCAGTTTTTTGATTCTAAAAATGGGGATCCCCAAATTGATCAAGACACATATATTATTAAGAGAATTTTTTTTTAGTAAAAAAATATGCTTTAAATGGGCATTTGCCCTCTAGGTCTAAATTTATTGATATTTTAAACATACCTACATTTGCCGATTCCACCATTTTATTTTTCAAATGCTCTTGTGTTGATATATTTATCAGTTGGGATTTGATAATTTTAAACATTTTTGATGCAATTATGAGATAAGATCAAACTAAAAAGGTATATATATATATATTATTTTTTATTAAAAATAGACTTTGTAGAATTCCTTTTTACTTTTTTAATTTTATTTCTCTAATCTTTTAGTTAATTTTTTGAAGGGCTGCAAAATAATTTTTAATGAGATTAGAAGAGTCACTTAATAGGAGAGGTGAAACTTTCGAATTCAGCAATACCTTTTATGTACCGTATTATATTATGTTTTTATAGACAAAATCTTTTTTAAGTTGATTATTATTATTATAACGTCGTTCATAGACTGTATAGCAAAGAAAAATCTTTGTTACCAATGGATACAAATATAAATAAATAAAAAACATAATATAAATAAATAATTAATAAATTAAGTAGCTCCATAATTTTTTCCTTCCAAATGGGAGTGAAGTACAATTTTTTTTAATAAAATAAAAAATTGTCGTCATTTTGCAAGAAGTACGAGAATTCCACAAGACTTTCCATTTAATACAAAAATCTCGCCAACAAAATTACTCCAAAAGACAAAATTGTTTAAACAGCTTTCTTTTGAAAAAATTTTCACATTTTACTTCCTTAATCATAAAATCTTTTCAAACAAAAGTATAGCAATTTTATCTTTAAGTTAAAGAGATCTTTTGAATTTTCATGATGTTGCCTTTAGTTATTGTAACTGAATACTAATCGCAAGATCATGTTTTGCAAGATGTGTTACCTCAACCACAACAAAAAACCGTTCAACCATTATTCAAAAAAAAACTATTTTTAAGATATATAATGTCAATTCTATTGCCCAAAAGTTGGAGTTTGGAAAACTTAGAAGGCAAGGATTTTGGAAAAGTTATCCATAATATATCATTTTAATCTCATTTGATTTTTCGTTAGGATATTATAATAGAAAATATCAAAAATTTTAGCAAACAATCGATTTTTTGCCAACTTCAGGGGCTTTTGAGCCTCGGGAAAGAATTTTCGGATCGATTGCAAAATTTGCACATCTTATTATTTTTTTTTTTTTTGTAAAAGGAAACTTTTGAGAAGCAGAAAAAAAGCAATTTCAAAAGTCGATTTCATAAGGTCACCCTATTGTTCAGTGAGAAAGATAGTGAGTCTCGAATAAAAAAAAAAAATTAAACTTACGTCTTGGGTATAAATTTATATAGGTCTATTACTTACATCACATCCAGCAGAGTACGGAACATCGGTGCAGATAGTGTTGACACTTGTAATGCTAATATTCTGGCATGTAGCCTTGGCGACAGTCCTGAGCTCGACCCTTTGTAAATATTCTCGACCCGTTCCCCAGGCTAACGTGGTGCAGAAAGTGGAGGCGTTGGCCGATGAAGAGGGAAGACATACAGGATGCACGAAATCCGACCAAATGAATGGAGCTTCAAGTTTAACCAATGCCAGGGTGCTGCCTTCAACGGGTGATTTGACGAGCCCGACGACAGCTCTTTGCTGTAACCAAGGCGGTTTTCCTGATGAACGTACTAAACCAGCTTTGGCCACCCATTCCGCCTTTGGTTGTCTGAAATAGAAAAAAGAAATCTTTTAACTAAAGTGATCAATTAATTAGAATAGAGACTACCTGGAAAATTAGTTTTAAATATAAAAATGGACTAACATTGAACTTTTTATTGACATTTTCCAAATTAACAAAGAAAGGCTCGATTTATTTAATAATGAAATGTCTACAAGAAAATTAGGCGAGAGTCTAGAATACGGCTAATGATTTTTTACTATGTTAGTAAACTTTTTAGTGTTTCTTTCTTATCCATTCTCTTTATTAACCTTAATAAGAGCATGGAAAGCCAATATTTCTAAAAATAACGAAAATAAAGAAGAAATATGAAGATGACTTTAACTTTTAAAAATAGTTAGCTTTTTATATTCTTTGTTGATTTCTTTGTCTTTATTTTTACTAACATGAAGTGAGCTTCAATATTTCAGAGTAAATAAAGATTTTTTAAAGAATTTTTCTACTTTATTTTATTTAATATTCAAGAAATCACAACCAAAAGTGCTCAATTACAGTTTATTTAGCTGATAAATAGAATGGATCAAGAAAAATACACCAAAAAGTAAGTTAAAACCTTTATAGGTTAAAGTCATCTCTTATTTCTTCTATATTTTCGTTATTTTTAGAGATATTTGGTCCAAGTTCACTTTCCGCGCTCTTATTTAGGCTAATAAAGAGAATGGATAAAAGAAAGAAACCCTAAAAAGTTTACTAACATAGTAAAAAATCATTAGCCGTATTCTAGACATTAGCCAAAAATTAATGTATTTTCCTTTTGATAATATATTTAATTTAAATGAAATTGTGCCTGAATCGGAACATACCCTTGAAAACAAGAAGCGGTGGTGAGAAGCCACCTTTCTGACACAACAGTGGCATCACACATATGTACTCCGTCTTTATAGAGAGCCACGTGCCAAGGCCAATCTCCGGGAACAGCCTTTCTTCGGAGACCATCGACTCCTTTACTAGTTCGGAGAGTTTGGAGGCCACATTCTAAAAAAATAAAAGAATATTTAAATTATATGTAATTACTGTAACAACTGGAATTTTTTAGCCAACAATCAAACAAAATATGAGTAAATAAATTACTGATTATCTAATAAAAATTTAACGAAAACGGTTACGGTGTGATAATTATTATACCTAATGAAGAACATGTGACATGGAGGACTTGTTTGCTGGGACAAGGAGCTCGGACGAATGAAATTTCGGAGGCGGCAGGATCTTCCATATGAACATAATCTACTTCGGGTTCATCATCATGAAGTACTCGAAGAGCCTCCACGCCACTAAAAAATTAATAAATTGTTAAATGGAAAGTATTGCTGGGTAATATATATATATATATATATGCGAAAAAACAAGATATGAAAATTAGTTTAAGTAAATTGACTCACTAAGATTTAAACTTTCGACCGTTGGTTCTCGTTGAAACATTTTGTAAATTAAAATTAAATATACAAATTAAACACTAGGTTATTTGTTTCAAAGGTTTTATTAATTAAAAATTAACACTTAATACGTATTAAGTGTTAATTTTTAATTAATAAAACCTTTGAAACAAATAACCTAGTGTTTAATTTGTATATTTAATTTTAAATTGACTCACCTATAATGAAGAACAGAACAAAGGGAAGAGGCAACGGTATGGAGGAAGACAATGTAAAAAATAATATAACAAAAAGTTTAATTCGGCGCCCTTCAGAATTGGCAGTCGCCCAGTGCCCGCTCTGGCCTTTGTACATGCTGAGTTTTACCAACCAGCTCTGCCATAGCTTCATGGAACACTGGACGATAACCTTCTTGGTAGTAATTTGGCTTGAGAATAACCGATCCTCTTGGATTTACTTGAAGAAAAGACGATTCGCATTCGGAGCCAAAGTCACTAATAAAATATTGTAAACATTTATATAAATCGATTTTATGTTGAAAGTGTGGTGTAGGTTTTTAAAATTTAACAAGTAGATTAACTCCATTTAGTAAATAAATATTTATATAAAACATCCGATAACCATCCAATGGATTTATTCAGAAGTGTATCACACTGCTATAATTCAACATTTCAAGTTTTTCATCTGTAATAGTCATAGATTAATACTCACAGCATTGTTTTTCGTCACTGGCATCGAGACAGTCGGCTTTGCCATCGCATCTGCTTTCCTTGGGAATGCATTTCTGTGGCGTTGTCCCACTCGCAGGGGTGGCGCAGAGTAGATGATCAGACGGACAGTCTTTACAATGCGCCGAATCGCTTGTCCCTGATGATGGCTGTTGTTCATCGGCTAAATCTGGACAATCGGCGATGCCATCACATAAATGTGAAGAAAGTCCACGTTCACGAAGACCTCGAACGCATCCCGGGCTAAAATAAAACGAGGTTGTTTTAATTAAAAATTATTAATTAATTTTTTGATATTATTTTGAACGAATTTTTAGAGAATAAAACAAATGAAATGAAAAGACTGTTCAATCATAGTGTAAATTTTAAAAAGAGATAATGTTTAAAAACAAAAACAACCTGTACAAAAATGGAATTATCAGCTTTATTGCATTAATAAAATAATAAGAATAAAAATTATCTGGTTTTACTCTTCTCCATTCATTTAGACTTGGAATTACCTTTGCGAGCAGAGAGAAGGATGTTCTGGAAAGCTTTCACAATCCAGAGCCTGCAGAAATTTGGCTGGTAACCGAGAACCACAACCGATATGAAAGTCCTTGCAGAAGGATCTACAGGGCCATATAGGTTCAGCTTCAAGATCGTCTTGAGCTGCAGGACGACAAGCAGGTTGTAGAAGTTGGCATATGAACTCGAACGCATGTCGGTAGCATTCGGCATCCATTAGTTCCCTAGATAAATAAAAGATCTATATCATTATATTATATAAAAAAAGGCAAAGTCTTTCTGTCTGTCTGCTTGTAACTCAGCAATAACCATAACCGTCCCTCTAATAAAATTTGAAATGAGCCTTAAATGAAAAATAAGATCGCAGGGAATTTATCTCAAAAACCCAGATTAAAAAAAAAAAGAAAATTTTCTACAAAACAGACCGGATGTGTAAAGTCTAGCTTTATAAAATAATAAGATGATAGCCAGTGATAAAATCAGAAAAATATTTTTAAAATATATCGATGTTTCGGACGCTAGTAAAGTCCCTCTTCAAGACAGTATCAGTAAAGAGAATTTTTAAGCAAATAAAGATTGATAAAGACATTGCTAGATTATTATGCCAACAAACCTGACATTTTATTATCTTATGATGAATGCGACCGGCACTCGAAACGAAACGTCGACAAAATACAATATAATTTTTTTTTTATTCGCCTCCCGGCTCCTGAGGCCCTTTAGGGTTATAAAATTAAATTTTGCAACCCTCCTTAGTCACTCCAGATTTTTAATTTATTATAAAGAAGCCTATTCAAAACTTACCGGAAAGCAATGACATCTGCTTTAACATCACGAATGCTTAGATGGCCAAGTTTGTTGGGGTATGAAGTGGTATTATAGCCGAGAGAGGGCGATCGGCATAGGTCCAGCTCCACCGGCCGACATCGTCGGGGTTCTCTAGGTGTTGGCGGTTCTGTTGTGGAAGTAGGCGTACCTCCTGCTCCGGATGCAGTTGGCATTTCGCAGCTCTCTGCCAACAGAAAACAAGGCTACGTTTAGAGAAGGAAATAAAGCAACAAAATTTGTATAAAAGTCTAAATAACATATGAGGGGTCAGAGCAAAGTGAACCAAGTTCACTTTTTACTCTTTTGAGAAAAAATGAATCAAAGTTAAAGCCTTATATTTTAATTCCTCTTAAAATATAAAACATTTATTTAGGCCTATTTTACATCTCAACAATTATTAAGAATTTAGATTACACTTATCTAAGTACGCATTTTAAATTTTATATTCAGATTTTTGGATTTTTTCAGGTATTTTTTGTTTTTGCATTAAGGAACTGCGGCATTCTGGAGGATTAGTAATGAAATACGGACATGGTTCGTTATTACACCCAATAACTACCATAATTTACTATCCGAAAAGGGAAAAATAAGAAAATAGTTTAATATTGGACTCGGTCCACTTTGCTTTGAACCACTCAAATGTCCTAAATCAATCAATTTCTTGGAATTAAATTCCGTATCCCCAAATTACCTTAATTCCTATCCCAGGATCTAGGATCAGGGTCGAAGAATGTGTTAATTTTAGGTGATGATATTATAGAATTGATCCGACAGACTTAGGAATTAACGCTTTTATATATTTTTTCAATTTATAATTAGCAACTTAACGAGTATGTTGTTTAGAAGTAATAATAAACAAAAAAACTTTCAGATAATTATTCCCTTTTGTTTAAAAAAAACCCTTAAAGAGTTTTTAATTGACAATATAAAATCTTGAGAACTCCAGCGTCATTATAGAAAAATATTTCCTATAACGGATTTAAATCATCTATAAAAATATTTATATTAAAATATGAATAGTAATATATTTCTCTATTCTTCTTTCTCGAGATATTAAAAGAAGATTAAAATGATGAATTATTTAAAATGAGAACGGATTGTTGTCAAAGAATGAGGTAAGGATATATTTAAGAAAAGGACTCCACCCTTGGAAAAAATAATAAAAAGATAGGCGTTGGTCTTTAAATAGTCAACAAGCTTTGACTTCACATAATAAGGGATCGAATTTCTTGAATACACTTTATGTTTAGGTGATTAATATTATAAAAATTTCACTATTATGATTGTAGTTAGCTTAAAGTTACTTTAAATTAAAAAAAGTAGAGGTGTTTTTAAAACGACATGAACTCAATTAATTAACTTGTTTCGGTGTTAATACCAAAAGATAATAGATAATTTCAAAGCTTGCTGATTCAATCACGATTTTTGGGATTTCATTTTTGAAAATATTAATCATGAATCTTTCTCAAGTTAAAAAAAGGGCAATTAGCAAACAAAATTTTTGTAAGTGTCATGATCCGTTTTAAAATTGAGAGGTTAGTGCAATATTGTTTTGAAGTAAATTACCAGGATATATCTTAATATTAATACCTTTTATGACAAGACTATTGGGGTCGATAGTTAAATTTTCGAAATAGAGAGATCTCCGAGGCCCAAGTTCGATTTCGGTGGCGAGAACTCTGGCAACATCATCAGCTGATACCTGCATTCGTCTAGGCTCAAAACGCATCTCGAAATGGACCACTAGGGTTCTGCTCTCTTCCCTAAAAAGAAAGAATAATAATTAGGCTGGAAATTTGTTCATTATTAATATGAGGGTATCGACTTATCAATTAAAATATTTCCAATATCTCAGGATTATGTCAAATGAGGCCTTCAGAGCCAGAACGGCCTAATGGGCCTAATCCACATTTCAGTTTTTAGTACATGTGCTGAAATCTAGCGATAAAAACGAGAAGGTTGCTTAGGACACTACGGTATTTTTTTAAAATATAAGTTATGAGGATAGTGTCAAGCAGGGCCCAGACAGGGGGGCAGGAGGGGCTATATCCCCGAGTCGGGCCCTTTGCGCTAAACTTTAAAATTCTAATAAAAATAATTTTCATGATTAAAATTCCAATAAAAAAAAATCATTTTCTTGAAATTTTTTTCTTTTCTGAAGAGGCCCGAGCCCTTTAAGCTCAAATCTTAAAATTTCAATTAAAAAAAATTAATTTCTCAAATTTTTTCCATAAGGGGCCCAGGCGGCCCCTTTAAGCTCCAATCTTAAAATTTCAATAAAAATCATTTTCTTGAAATTTTTTTCTGAAAGGGCCCAGGCAGGCCTCAACGCTTAAAATTTCAATTCAAAAAATCATTTTTTTGGAAATTTTCTCTGAAGAGTCCTGGACCCTTTAAGCTCAAATCAAATCAAAAATTTCAAGAAAATTATTTTTTTAATTGAAATTTTAAAATTTTAGCAAAGGGCCCGGAGTCTCTTCAGAAAAAATTTCAAGAAAATATTTTTATTTTTTTGAAATCTTAAAATTTCATTCATTCTTTCATTCATTTTCTTGAAATTTTTTACCTGAGGGGCCCCGGACCCTTTAAGCTCAAAACAAGATTGATAATATTTTTCAAGTCATAGGATAGCTAAAAACGCAGATTTCAGTGGCTAATTTTCAAAAAATTTTCCATACCCCCCAGACCGCCGGCGCTGTCGGGTCTGGCCTCAATAAATTATGGTAACCCTATGTTTAGAAAATTTTGAAAAATTTTTAAATAACTTTTATTTAAATAAATATTGTAAGCTATGTATAACTGTTTCAAAAATTGTGTTAAAAACTGTGTAAAAAATTGTTGGCATGAAGACCATAATAGCCTTTTACATATTAAAAAAAAACTTTAAGGGTGGGTGGGGGAAGGGGCCGTATTATTAAGTAGCCCCGGGACCCTCTATTTGTCTGCGCCCTGGTGTCAAGGCATAAAACAAAAAATGTGAAATGTGAGTTAGGCCGTTCTGGCGCTCAAGGCTGTTCTCAAATTGTTAGGAAAAATTTATTTATGTCTGTGGAAAACAAGGAACTGAGAAACTAAGGGCGGGTCAAGGGGGTGCGTAAATGTGGGACTTACCCCCGCCCAATATTCGAAAAAATCATAGAGCCTTTTTTTTTCGAAAAAAATAATTTTTTTAATTAATCGATAAAGATTTTTAAAATTAATACTTAAAAATTTAGATGTGTATTTAATATTCTGGCAAACGAATAAAGAATTTTTCGCTTTTAATTAATTACCTGGAAAGTCTAAAAAAAAATAGTGTCCTGTGCGACGAGTCACACCAGATTACCCCCCCGAGAAACACCTCTGGATCACGCCCTTGCTGAGAGACCTAACCTATAAGGTGGTTCTCTGAACTTTTCGGTGGTTTTATAGAAATAATTTGATTAGTCAAGTTAATATTAGATAATCTAATGCATGATTTCATTCGGACGAATAACGTTAACACATTTTATTATTATTTATATTGCTGGAAATTGAACTGATTTTTAATTAGTTTTTTTGACACCAGATTTCTGTGCGAAATTCAAAAAAATTATCTACTCTTTTTTTCCAGAATTGGGTTAAGAATTTGGGCCCGAAATTTTTGGAGTAGACGAGGTGGAAAGGCAATGGCAAATGGGTAATGAGGATAATAATAATTTATATTTTAGTTCCGGATTAAAATTGGCATTAATAAATAAAGAGTTTTTGTATTATTAAAATCATAAAATCATATATTAATTTACTGTTCTTATGATGTGACACCTGTTATTACCTTGATATTATGTATATATTTATATGCAGTTTCTTTCTAGTGTTTAATGCAATACATTGTTTATTATATCTAAATAAGGGTTCTGAAGAAGAACATCATATGGCATAGGGATGCATCCGCCATCAAGGAGGTAGATGTTACACATAAAAAAATTAAAACTTTCTGTCCTAATAATCCCTTATGAATATAATTCATTAAAAAAAACGCATTGAAAAATTCCTTATAATAGGGGGGGGGGGGGGGGGGGTCTAGTTACTTTTTTTTCTAAGTTTACCACCTTAACCCCAAAAATCTGAAAAATTACCAGAAAGAAATTGCATATAAACCGAAAATGAAAATATCACAATAGTAATATTTGTTCAGACCAGATGGGGTCTAGGTCCCTTAGCCCCTCCCCTCCCCCCCCCGACCCCCACCCTGGGATCGCAAGAGACTCTGATCATTCTCATAAGCGTACCCAGAAGGAAGGAGTTGAGAACTATGATTTTTATTTTCTCTTACCTCTATATATGTTAATATATATAGAGAGAAAGTATTGCGACCATGTCAAAAATTCGATGTCGAGATTTTGATGGATATACATGTTTTGAGGTCCCCTGAGTCCAAAAAAGTGGGTCCCGCAAATTGGTCTGTGTGTGTGTGGACATTTTTAAGCATAAAGGAAATGAGCTAGGAGGTTGAAATTTTATATTTAAGTTAGGCACCTTCCGAACTCGTGTAAATAAGCTTTTAAACAAAATCGTCCAAAAAGTACTAGTAGTTTACTGATGTACTTTTTCAGTTTTTTGCGATTTTCTCAAAATTAGCTGCAACGATTTTGTTTAAAATTCATAAATGAACTATTTTTTAGATGCTCTTTAAAAAGTATATCAGTGAAATTTTTCGTGGAAATCGTTTGAAGTACACTTTACTGATGTGGAAGCATTCCTAGCTCACCGCCATCTTTGAATCATCGCGTGGTCAAGTTTGGAACTAAAGTGCTAATAGCAACTAAATATATCTCGACACAAAAAATCTGGTGTGACCGGTGCACAACTTTTTTACCGAAGGGTAAGAGTAAGTTGTGTGCTGTGGCCAGTCACACCAGACTTTTTCAATATCCTCTGAACCCAATCTTTTGTGCAAATTGAGATGTTTATCTCAAGACCTCTCATTGTTAGAAGAAACAATTTGTTAGCACTCACAACGAACCTCTTCCTAGATCTCAGGACCGCCCCCTCCGAGAAAAAATTGAAAAAGTTTTAAAAACTAGTCATCTAAAGAAATTATAGTTTTTTTTCAGAGATATAATTTCTTTTTGTCTAATTTTAAACTCTCAATTCAAGTTTCAAATCACCTTAACGGTACTAGTATTTGAAGATATTTAAAAAGATTTCATCCCCCAGAAAAGCTCTCCTGTAAATTGAATCTTCCAACCGAACGCCCCCACCGAAAATCGCATCCAGTCGCATGCAACAAAAATTTATTTAAATAATAGGGACGGGGTCTAAATGGCCATAGATGTCGAAAAAGACCTAAAAAAAAAAAACCGCCCCCACCGACAAAATTGTATTAATCCGGGACGGACTGCTTCTTAATCCTAACGGCAAGAATTCTCAAATTTATATTTCATTCTTAAAGATTTTTAATCCTTAAATTACAAATTCTCATCAATTTTATTAAAATAGATATTTCGACAATTTCGCATATTTCATTTTCTTAAGACATTTTTCTTTTCTTTTCTGTTTATTGATAAGATAAGATCACTTATTGGATTATTTATTCATTCATAGACTACTATAAAACTTTCTAAAAAGTAGAATATTTTTTATTTTGTTGTGTGAATATTATTTATTTTGTTGTTGTTGTTGTTTTTTTGATGATAATGATGTCGACATCTCCATGCATCTAGTTAATAATTTATTAATACAGAATAAAAGAAAGAAAACACAGATGAACAAAAAAAAAGCATCAAGTAATTTCCCAGCTGGTATGTCGTAAACATGTAAACACTCGGCATGGGAATCTCCGTCTGGTGATGTAGGTTAAACGTTTAAACATTCCACTTCCCTTTCTTGGACAGGATCTCCATATCAGTTGATTAACAAGTTTTTCTTGATTACTCATCCCATTGTTTTTTTCGTTAATTGAATTCATCGCCTTGTTAACAGGCATTTATTAGGCATTGATGGCTTTATTTTTTAGAGACAAATTTTGTTTTTAATCTAGACAAAATAAACGTACTCATATTCAATGGACAATATATTTTTTTAAACTATAAATTTCGTAGTAAAGATTCTTTTAAATTATCATATAATCAGGTTTATTCTCTAAAAACAGACGTTAAAATTTAACATCAGCGTTAAAAAATGCTTTCTCTAAAATTATTTTTAACAGCGGCGTTAACATTTTACTTTTTAGCACCAGGTATTTAACGATTTGTATGAAGATAGCTGTTTTCTGCTTGTTCGTGTTTTTACACCCCTCGCGCATGCGCATTACTAACTTGATTTGTTATTTTCAATTTAGTAGGCCTATCAGAAACACCAGCGTTAAAAAATGCTATTCTCTAAACCAAGTTGTAACACCCACATTAACACGTTGGTTTTATTTCAAAGATATCAAAATCATAACCTTGCTCTTTAGGTTAAAGACGCCATTTTGATGCATTAAATACGGCGTTAAAATATTAACGTCACTCCCTAGACATGACATTAATTTTTTATACTATTGACTAAATGTTAACGTTTTGGCGTTAAAGTTTTTGCTTATTAAATAGCAATTTGAGGCAAGGAGGTGTTAAAATGAATTAACATTTCAGGTGTTAAAAAGTTAACGTTTTTGCTCAGAGAATAGACCTGATTAAGTATTAATAATAAAGAAAAATAAACCGCTTGACCCTGAAATGTCCCTCAAGTGTCGCATTAGATAAACAAAAAATATAAAGTATAAAAAGCTTTTCAAAAAATGTCATTTTATCACCATCTCTCCTACTCTAGAATTAAGAAATTATAGGCGAGCCCATCAACGTTACAGACAGGTTTAATAATCTAATCGAAAGACAAAACTATATTCAGACCTTATTTTTTTGTGTCATTAGAAATAAATATTTAAAAACAAGTTTAAACAAATTGGCTGTCTCTTGGTCCGCTGGCATTTAAAGTCAGGCGTATGTATGGATGCCTAACTTTTAGGAAATCAAGGATTTTAAAGTGAAAGAAATATTTACATATGTTTTGTAATGACGGATTGAAAAAAAAAAAACAGACAAAGATGTATTACATCAAGAACTGGAGTATTCAGGCAGAAGGTGGGGGAAAGGGGGGGGGATGTTTCAAAAAATAATTTCCATTCACAAAAAAAAAAAAAACACTTTAACCTTAGTAAAAAATTTATTTGGATCCATTTCCCCCTCTTCCAAAAAAAAAATCCTCTATTTTTATTTTTGTTAAATATTTATGATGGTCTCTCTCGCCTGTAATTCGAGAGGGAGGAGAGATGGTGACAAAATGACATGTTTTGAAAAGCTTTTTATGAAAATCTATAAATTCTGATGGATATTTCAAGTGCAAGTGGATCACATTTTCTTTTATAATAATACCTGTTTTAACCTAATTATATGCCGGCGGACTTGGCAAGAAGAAGAAACAACAACCACCAAGATCAACGTTGTTAAGCAATGCCAAGTGGTGCTGGAAATCGGGATAGGTGGCCTCCGAAAAAACAAGACCATTGAACGTAATTTATTTCAGAAATGAACTTGCTCAAAAAATACAAAATTTATAGTCCACAAAATACATTGTCCATCGACTATGAGTAGGCCTACGTTATTTTGTCGAAATTGAAGACAAATTTTGTGTTCCGATTTAATAAACAATATAACAAAAAAAGCGTTGTAAAAAAAAACCGTAAATTTGAAGAAATAAAGTGGGTGTTGTTTTTAAACAACATATGAAGGAAGCAGTCAGCCAGGTAATCAGCTTCCTCGAAATAAAACTCGCTCTTACAGTAAACAGTTTCTGTTTTAATTAAATAAGCCGAAACTGTTTCAATTAACATAAAAAAGGGAGTCAAACTTTTAAATTAAATGTCTTTTTCTCCCCGAGGTTTCTTTCTTATAATCACAACAAGATTTAATTTAATAAATTATACGAGTATGATAATCGTAAATGTTGCATCTAACGTAAATAAAAGAGAGAGGTAGTAAAACTAATCATATTCAGAAAGAGAAAGGATTTAAATCTACTGGCTAGGATCCTTGGTTTTTGTGATTCTGCCTCCATCAATGAAAGTAAGAACCCATTAATAAGACAAATATCTTTTAATTTTCTAAGCGACTCAAGAGATGAACATCATTTTTAACGATTTTAATTGAATTATTAAAGCAGCTTTATTTAAATAAAGAATCAAAGATAATTTAAATAAATTTTTAGCCAATGACCTTTAGATCATGAGCTCTAAAGGACAGTTGCTCCTGGACTCATTTACTTTCTCTTACCTCTATATATATGTTAATATATATGAGAGAGAAAGTATTGGATTCATGTCAAAAATTCGATGTCGAGATTTTGATGGATATACACGTTTTGAGGTCCCCTGAATCCAAAAAAGTGGTTTTCGCGACATGGTTGTCTGTCTGTCTGTGTGTCTGTCGTGAACAAAATATCTCAAGAACGGAAAGAGCTAGGAGGTTGAAATTTTATATTTAAGTTAGGCACCCCATGGGACGTGACACGAAGCTTTTGAACAAAATCGACCTAAGAGTACTAGTACTTTACTGATGCACTTTTTCAGTTTTTTTTCGATTTTCTCTAAATTTGCTCCAACGATTTTTTTTTAAATTCAAAAATCAATTATTTTTTAGATTCTCTTGAAAATGTATATTCTCATTTTGTGATTGAAATCTTCTGAAGACCACTTTACTCTTGTATTCCATAGAAAAGATAGGAGAAATGGTTGCCATGGTAACAAAATATAAATATTTTTGCCATACTTATAAATTTTATATCTTGAAAATCGAATGTACCATACTGTCGGAAACTAAATACATGTCGACACAAAAAATCTGGTGTGACAAGCACAGAACACAAATTTCGATTACCGAAGGTAAGAGAAAGTTGTGTGCTGTGCGCCAGTCACACCAGAATTTTTATCTTAAGCCCAACATGAATTGTAGTAGGGGGACGTGGGACAAGACGGAGTAGCTAATTTTGTTTGGTTCATAGCCTTCATAATTACAGTGGTTAAGTAGTAGAAAAAATCTCATGTATTAGTACACTACTAAGGTTTACAATAGCATAAAACCAATTTTATTAACTTTTTTGCAAATAACCTAAAAAAATCTTTTTTAATCAAAGTGCCAAATTTCATCTTGTCCCATGATGGGTGGGGCAAGACGGGGTCACTAGTGCATGATGGTGTATGTTAGTCTAAACACAAAGCACAAAGATGCGTAGCTTCGGGCTTCATCTCCTGCACATGAATTGTGAGCCCATTTGTTGCACTTCCATTCTTCAGTAGACTGAGTATATAAATATCCAAAATAAATAGTTCAGCTTCTGAATCTTCTGATGATGATGAGTGTGAATGTTTCTTTTAAGATTTTTTGATTTTTCTCAATACCTTCAGTTTTATTTTTCTCCTTCTGTTTGTTTTTCTGATCTATTTTCACAGTTTTCTTAAACCTCTTAAAAAGTTCCCCGCCTCGCGGGTTAAGTTATCAAGGTCGTCATTGTCGAATGGGATTTTTTTAATCAATCGTAAA
Organism: Euborellia annulipes; assembly: GCA_023213315.1. NCBI lineage: Eukaryota > Metazoa > Arthropoda > Insecta > Dermaptera > Anisolabididae > Euborellia > Euborellia annulipes. Next base: position 45,116 of record JAKCPI010021674.1, read on the forward strand.
ATATGCAAACAAACCCTAAACAACTACACTTTTCACTGGAATATATAGATGTCGTTATATGTAAACGTAACTTAACTTATTTAAGGATCAAACAGGAACGATGAAAATAAACTTCCCCTCCACTTTCACGAAAAAATTCCTTGCAAGACAAACTATTCACTCAAAAGGGGTGACAATTTCATAGCAGCTTCTTATTTACTGGAACTATTATTTTCCACCGTTTGATTGCAGCACCAATAGAGACAGTAGCCATCTTACCTCGCTACCCCGTATTGCCCCATGTTACCCTAATTTTTTTTCCTGCTATCCGAATCATTGTTTTATATATTATAAACAATTTCTTTCTTGCTCCCAACTTAATATCAAAGAATCTGAGGATGTGACATAAGGGCAGCCAAGGCAAAAAATAAAATAAATTTTTTTTATTTTTTGTCGACGTTTCGAGTGCCGATCGCACTCTTCATCAGGACAAAAATGATGTCAAATGATGTTCGACCTCGGAACAGTAAAGAGAGTTTTCAAGAGAATATAAATTCGTAAAAACGTTGCTAGACTGCAATGTCATCTAACCTGACAACTTGACATCATTTTTGTCCAGATGAAGAGTGCGATCGGCACTCAAAACGTCGACAAAAAATAAAAAAAATTTTATTTTATTTTTCGCCTTGGCTGCCCTTATGCATCCTCATATCATAATATCCAGCCATCAAGAATCAAAGAATCTGTATTTTCAAATTTTTTTTTCTCAATCGTCAAATTGCAAAAAGACCCAAACATAGGTAAGACGTGATAGATTAGATTATTATTTTGATAGAGCTTTATTGGTCGAGATCCGATTTCGAAAAAAATCGTGAATACTAAATTTTTGGTGATTATAAAAAAGCGGAATAAAATATCATGTTCTTAAAAAATCTAAATATCACCTTGATTTCAGCATTACTTTAAAAAAAAATATATAAATTGCAATATTTTCATCTGGCATTCTCGATGATATGAAATAGAAATCACAAAAGGTCATCATGCAGATGTTGCATTCTCCAAGAATTCCAGCAGAAAAAGTGAATAAAACTCATCATATGGTATTTAGAATATATGGGAAGAGTTAATCTTAATCTAATAAATGGTTGCTTACCCGTCGAGAGCGAGGACGTGTGTCCCAAGGAAGGGAGTTCTGAGAGGTGATCTCCTCATCAGCATGTTGAGCACTTCTTTATAGTGTCTGGCTTTTCTGATGTAACCCGTAGAGGAGGGGTCAGAGAGTAAGGAGACGTCATACGCGTCGCCGCCCTCAATTCGGAACATCCCGCGGTAAATGAGATCGACGGGAGGCTCAGTCTCCGCCAAAGCCAGGATATCTAAAATAACAAATTCATTTTATGAGTCACTGAAAAAAAGTTTTTCATATACTTTCGTGCTTGAATTTTAATATACCCAGTTTGGGAAGTCAAAATGATAAACTATTGTAGTTTATTAAGAAAAAAAAAATATGAATCAAATTTATGTAGCTTAAAAATGTATCATGTTTTTCCCTTTTTACTCTTCAATATGAGATTAATTTTACTCGCGGATTAAGTACCACTCTATGAATAATTTTCACTGTTGGCACTAGTTGAAACATTCTTATTTAGAAAATAAATGACACTAGGTTAAGTTTCAAAAGGTTTTTATTCTTAGCTTAAGCGCATTTCGACGTTAATATATCATCTGGCGTCATAACTCTGAAGAGGATGTACTGTGATAAGCTAAAAATAAAAAACTTAAAACTTAACCTAGTGTTATTTATTTATCTATAATTAGATGAGAATTTAAATAAACGGTGTTGACAAATGCCAATAGTGATTGCCTAAAAGACCTGTGAAGTGGATTAGGATCCCAGCCAGTCCGACGAATTTATTTAAATCATGTTGAAAGTAGCAGAAAGAAGAAAGAAAAGCAGCTAGTATTTATTTCATTTATTTAATACCCATTAGGCTGACGTTTCGGTTTCGGTCGAGATCATCTCATATTGACAGCCCATAAGCTCTGAAGATGGTCTCGACCGAGACCGAAACGTCAGCCTAATGGGTATTAAATAAATGAAATAAATACTAGCTGTTTTTCTTTCTTCTCCCTGCTACTTTCAACATCTTCTATCCAGTTATAAATCTACTTTTCTCCATACTTAAAACCAAATGGTGTAAATAAATGTATTTGTATTTTAATAATAATGTATAAGCTTATTAAAAAATATATTATCTACTGCTAAATAAGGAATATAAAAATTTTTGGTGCTATTATTTTTGTATTCGTACTTTTTATAAAGAAATAAAAAAAACTCGTATGGAAGCATATCACAAATTTCAATTGGACGATGTATACATGAAGGAACCAAGCGTCATTAACCTAAATCTGAGATAAGATTTGTAAACAAAATCAATGGCAATGACTTTTTTTTTGTTTTATACAAAAAAGTGCACAGAGTAATAATAATGTGATTTAAATAAAGAGGTAGATCTCCTTTTTCCCTACAAAATGGCGGTATTATCTCAATTTCGATCATAATGGCGCTTGGTTCCTTCGTACAAAACATCGTCCAATTATTGAATGATGTGTGATGTACGATTCCACTACCATTTTATTAATTTAGTTTGGATTCACTTCTAAGAAAGGTTTGGGACTAAAGGACAGAAGTCTGGTGGGGCTTGTGAAAGGCTGCGTGTGCTAGGGTCATGAAAAGGTCACGAATCCACGAAAGGCACTTGCGACATGCCCTCTCTGCCCTGGACTCCATTGAACCACAATAGAATGCCCCAGACCCTCGCCTTTTAATAAACACCTATCTATGAGGATCAAAGAAAAAAATATTTATTCATCAGAGTCAAAGTCCTATCTATTCTTCCTCCGAAACTAAAAAAGTTGATCGATAAATTAGGGGTCGGTATTGAAAAGATAAAAAAAGCTGACTTGTCCAACAGTCTGACTACAAAGGAATATTGAATTTAGGGATGAAACGATACGAGTAAATACAAGTACTTACTCGATACCTTTCTTAGATACAAGTAGGCCTTTTGGAATCGATACTTTGGAATCGAGGGGGGCATCAAGTAGGTATCGGTCAAAAATAGTCGTATTGATACTCGGTGAACGTTCGCGATAATTAGGTAGGAAGAATATTTACATTTTATTTCGTAAATTTGTACTTATTTACAATAGAAATAAGTGAAATAGGTGTACCACTTTATTTTACTTTTTATTATTGGAGTCTTTAACAGGGAAATATCTTGGAAATATTATTTTTTGGGTACCTCAAAAACTGAATTTTTTTTTGAGTCGTAATTGTTTTTTCTCTATTTTATTCGAAATGCTACTATATACTAATTGTTTTTTATTATATAAGTAAATATATTACTACTTAATTGTATGAACAAATTGACCTACACGAGTAAATATCGATACATTTCAATCGATATCGAGTTGGTATCGATACTATGCGACCGATACGGTATCGAGTACAAGTATCGATACGTCAGTGGTATCGTTTTATCAATTTTTTATTAATTGAATTATCCTTTATTAGCAGATCTAATGAATTTTACTCGTTTTATTACTCTTCATAGTAAATAAAATCTTTCACATTACACATGAATGAATAAAATTTCTTGAAAATTATAATCTGACATTTATTCGCATAATAAAGATAATTATATTATTTTTTTTAAATTCAATTTGCATAATTCACTTAAATAATTTCAAATAGTTCCCTTTTATTATGTAGGTGTATTTATTTTTATTCCCTTTCATTAGAGAGAATATTTTCACAGAGCCATTATGTATAGGAATTTTTTTAATAAATTATATAGAAGCAATTCATTAATTTCATTTATTTTATTCTCCTTATATATATTTTCGTATGTGTAAATTTATTATGTGCAATTTCTAATTGTTTTTTAGGAAATATGGATATATTTCTTTAAATGAAAATATAATAATACTCTTTTGCACTATAAGAAACCAAATTGTGGAATATGTATTTCATTTTTTCCCTCATTTGTTTTCTTATTATATAAGCAATTTTTACTTATCTCTTACCTCTACATATGTTAATATATATAGAGAGAAAGTATTAGATTCATGTCAAAAATTCGATGTCGAGATGCGATGGATATACACTTTTGAGGTCCCCTGAATCCAAAAAAAGTGGTTTTCACCATTACAGTCTGTCTGTGTCTGTGTGTGTTCAATTTTAAGCATGAGGGAATGAGTTGAGCTAGAAGAAGGTTGAAATTTTATATTTTAATTGACACCTCCCGGAGCGTGAAAATAAGCTTTTTAATCAAAATAGGCCAAAAATTTTAATTACTTTTGATGTAGTTTTCAGTTTTTTTTCCGATTTTCTCAATATTTACCCCAACGATTTTGATTAAAATTCAAAAATCAATTATTTTTTAGAATCTCTTTAAAATGTATATTCTCATTTTTTATTTTTTTTATTTTTTTTTTTTTTTTTTTTGAAATGGGTGCATAAGGTCCGAAGACCAAATAATGACCAATAGTCATGCAGCCAGGAAGAAAATAAAAACAATTTTGCCATTGGAAAATATTCTGAAGACCATTTTACTCCTGTACTTCATAGGAAGGATAGGAGAAATGGTTACCATGGAATAACAAAATATAAATATTTATATTCATATTTATAAATTTTACATCTTGAATCTCTTCAGGGGGTCAAACTCGGTTTATTGATTACATTTTTTCCATTTCAAAAGAGAGTGACGTCATGGAGCTACTCCTTTTTGTAAAAAATCGTTCGAAACGAACAATTTATAAAAATTTATACACGGCATATTATTAATAAAGCAGTATAAATACCCAGGCATGGGCGTCCACAGGGGGGGCAACCAGGTGCAAACTTGCCCCACTCCTGGAAAGTATTAAAATGATACAAAAAAATGTATAAAACAAAAAAAAATACAAAAAAACCTTTCATAGTATACATTCACCTTGCCGCGGTGAGAAAGCTTTAAATACTAAGAGATGTATAACATTATTAATATCAAAATACGTTTTTTTTAACTTATCTGGAAGTGACTTGCCCCCCTGCAAAAAATCCTTGCCCCCCCCTGCAAAAAATCCCCGCGGACGCCCTTGAAATATCCAGGGTCTAGGAGGGTGGTTTAGTCCGAAACTATACAATTTGCAAATAAAACAAAATGAATGTGAACTAGGTTATAGGCAGTCAACAATGCTGCCAAATAGAAAAATATATGCAAGGAGGAGCTTCATGACGTGGACCAATCAAAACTGTGACCTGAAAATTGTTTATTTACTAGTTTCTGGCCAACCTGTGTATTTAAAGACCTTGGAATCTCTTATATATCGGCGGAAACTAAAGATATGTCGACACGAAAAATCTGTTGTGACA
>JAKCPI010021675.1:0-51236 GCA_023213315.1 Euborellia annulipes
GGACTGCCTGGGATCCGAACCCAGACCTCGTGGTTTTTGAGGTTATCAATATTGATATTTGTCAACATGTTTAACTTCTCACCTACGGAGTTGTGGTTGGGAACAGTAGCAACACAATTTAGAAACTAATTAATATAATAGAGAATGAATGTCGACTTATCTTAATTTGAACTTAGGTTATTTTCCTTTTTTGTATATGTATCACGTTCATCGTCACATAACTTTTCATGTATTTGATTCAAATCTTACTGGTATACATGTTAGTATTGATTTAATACTAAAAAAGATTTGTGGCTATCTGGAAACTTACATAATCATTGAGTAAAAATAATATTATTACTTTATTTATCTTAATAAATTATAATTAATCTTCGTTGTCTGGTTCTCGTTTACTTCTCCATTTTGCTAAATAATAATACCATTTACAAACAGTCCTTTATCTGATAGGATTACATCTGGAAAATTTCAAATGATTAAAAAAAAAAAAAATCACGTTATTTTCTTATTGAAAAAAGTAGCACCTGCAATACAGATTACTATTTATTATTTGTAGTCTATATAACAAAAAGCAACAAAAAATTTCTGAAGTGATATTTAATAAATCTATTTCTCATGAAAGATTGATTAAATAATGATTGAATCTTATGAGAAGATTAAAGACAGTAGCTCAAGAGCCTCAATTACGAATTTAAAAAAGTAATAGTTATCTAGGCCAATATGATTATCTATTGATATTAATTGCATCAGTAATTTAAATAAGAAAATCAAAAGTTGATTCCTGATTTAATCTCATTCATCTACCTATGTCATATTTAATTTGAATTTCATTTTACCGTACTTTTCAGTTAATATAAGTGGAAAACATTATTATCGTGAAAAATACCTCCCCCCCTCAATTTTATTAAATATCTTTAAAAAAATATTCATCGGGACTGCCTGGGATCCAAACCCCCCCCCCGGGGGGGATAGGGGGGGGGGGGGGTTCCCCCCCCCCTTGCCCCCCCCCAAATTCCTTTAAATCCTTTTTTTTTTAAAAAATTTTTTTTTTTTTAAAATTTTTATAATAAATTTTTGGGTTTTTTGTGGAAAATTTAAATTAAAAAAAAAAAATGGGGCCTTCCCCCGAACCCCCAACTCCTCTCTTTCCCCCTCTCACCCCTTGGATTTTTAATATTAACACTGACATATAACTGAACTCAAGGGCGGATCAAGAGGTGTTTCTCGGGGGGGGGGGGAGGGAAGGGTAATCTGGTGTGATTCGTCGCACAGCACACTATTTTTTCTTAATTTCTGTAATTTAAAGGCGCATTCTGTACTTGTTTGCCAGAATATAAATACAAATCAAATTGTTAAGTATTAATTTTTAAATTTTTACTTTAAAAATAATTTTTTTTTAATTTCGGGGGGGGGGGGGTAATTACCCCCTTTATCCCCCCCCCCCCTTGTATCCGCTCTTGACTGAACTTGATCATTCAACTTTTATTTCCAGAAATCTAGATAATATTAATTTTAGCGCGTTGTCCGGTCTTTTTTTGTCTATCTCATTTGAAAAATTTTTTACTTTCTCTTACCTATATACAGTATGTATATATAGAGAGAGAGAAAGTATTGCGATCATGTCAAAAATTCGATTGATTAAATTTCATAAATCAATTATTTTTTAGATCCTCTTTAAAATGTAATATCTCATTTTGCCCTGAAAATTGCCTGAAGTACACTTTATTGATGCAGTATTTTAGATTTTTCAAATTCATTTTCCGGCTCTTCTTTCAATCAAGCCAATGTTAAATCCCTATGGGGATTTGCATGTTAATTTCGATTCAAAAGTTCCTTTGGAACTTTTTATACATTTTAAAAAATTATTTCCAATTTTTATGAAATTTTGTATTTATTTAGGATTCTCTATTGTGTATAAAATATCCAAATATGAGATTGAAATTTTGAAAAATAACCAAAGTTTATTTCAAACAGTTAATATTTAAAACGCAAGTTTGGCTCTAAGGTGCTACGGGAAACTAAATACATCTCGACACAAAAAAATCTGGTGTGACAACACGGTACACAACTTTCGATTGCTGAATGTAAGAGTAAGTTGTGCGCTGTACGACCAGTCACTCTAGATTTTTTTATTTACATGCTTGATAGCTAAAACTAGCGAGACAAAAACACCTTTCAAAAAATTTTATTTTCAAAAATTAAAAAAATTTTTTGATTTATATTTTTATTCTACTTAAATAAAATAAATACAATAAATTTACAGGAAATTATATAAAATAACCATTTTATAAATAATAAAAAATAAAAGAAAGAATAGGTTAGTAATTGAAAATAAATATTAATCAAGTAAAACAAATTTTTAGGCCTATTTTGTTTTTTTATTTTTCTTTTTGATATATATTATATATGTATATTCTCACAAAAAATATTTATAATATTAATTTCTATTGCTAATTCTATTAAAAAACATTAAGGAGCTTTTTTTTGTTTTGTTTTCTATTATAAACTCTACATGTTCTAATTTATTTATTTAATTATTAAATTAATTTAAAGAAAATACTGATATCTGTTTCGCCAGGTTTCTTACTCTTCTTCTTTTTTTACATTTTTTTTTTTGTTTTTTTAGGGGACTTTCTTATTTGACGATCCCTTCTGGTCCCCTATATACACACCGAAGTTAGGAGAAAGTTTATCGCCCCGAACGAGAGGCCTTCTGAAAAGTAAAAAAATATTTTATTTATTAATTAACTTCATTAATATTTAGAGCTGTGGTGTGCCAAATGTACAGTTATAGAAAAAGGTAAATTGCTAAGATTTTCCGAAATAAAAATCAATTCTGGTGAGTTTTATAATTTGTAAAACCTTATGTGGTTTCATAGTGTGAGTTAGCTGCTGATGAAGTATTGCTGTTAATGCATCCGAAATATAAGGATTATAAAACTTGATTTTTATTTCCAAAAATCTTAGCAATTTACCTTTTCCTATAACCTAATTAATGTACAAAATCACTATTATTAATTTTTATGTTCAAAAGTAAATATTTATTCAAAGTATTATTTATTACATTACTTAATTTTTATCATAAATTCTCACTTAATCTTCTAACAAGGGGAGAGGGGCGTACGGCCCTCCCCTCACCTATTTGAACGAAATTTTTTTTGATGTGTAGTACTTAATGAAAAACAAATTCTGTTAAAGCGAGAGAATGCGCTTCTCAATGGTTCGTCTAAAAAAAAAAAAAAAAAAAAAAAAAAAAAAAAAAAAAAACGAGTATTTGCCAGCATGTCAAACTTTTGCGAAGAAACATATTTCTAAAAGCCTTGGTGCCTAACTTGATAGTGTTCTTCTACTACACTACCTCCTCTATATACTAGCATTAATTGTAAATAACACATAAAGGTTAAAATATATAAAGAGCGAAAATAAATTTGTATAGCATGCATTTTTAATTCTTACAAAAAACGTTAGATATTAAAAAATAGTAATATTAATAATTATAATTTGTAGTGCCTTTGCAAGATGCAGGATAATCATAAAAGCAATGAAAACATTAGAAATATGCTTCTTCGCAACGGCTTAAGACATACAGGTAAATCTTTAGCATTTTTTTTTAGACGAACCCTTGAGAAGCCCATTCTCTCGCTTTTACTGAATTTGTTTTTCATTAAGTATAAAAACACATAAAAAAATTTCTTTCAAATCGGTGAGGGGAAGGCTGTACGCTCCCTTTGACTTCTGTTTTCTTTTAATTACCTGGGATGTTTCTACTAAATCGGGTCTGAGAGATCTCTTTTTCCTGTATGCAGCCAAGGGAAGAGGTCGGTCTAGAGGAATTGATGGAAGCTGTCAAAAAAAAAATCATTAAAAGATCGCAATGCATTTCAAATTTCCGAAACTCTAATATTATAGAATATTGTAACCTGTTATAAAGCATACAAAAATATGAAGAAATAAAATAGCCATGTGGGGGCGGTATAAATATTTAAATTAGCAACATCATTAATTATGAAAATAAAACAGAATTTTAATTAATAAAATTACAATAAATTTTTAAATTATTTTCCGTTTTCATTAATACATAAATTAACACGGTTTCTCGTTGATTGAATTTTTAAATTTTTCATATCATATAGACATTTTTGATGCTTTTTAGTAAATTTACTAAGCAAACGGAATATGTAATAAGTTTTGATGTATCGATTTTCAAAAAAAAAAAAAAAAATGAATTTTTTTGAAAAATATTTTTTAGTAACCTATTTTATGAAAAAAAAAAAAAAATGAATTTGAGACTTAATTTTGTAGTAATCCAAAAAAAAAGTATATTAGTTGTGAAAATTTGGAAAAAAAAAATTTGTTCTCTAAATACCTTAACCACATTTCATATTTTTCGATGAATTTATAGCAAATCACCGTCACCCTATATTGCTAATTATAATAAATCACATTTCATTTTATAATTAATTGGATTGACTGAAATCAGAGATTTTATTAAAATTTGAAAATTACATCACCAGATGGTTCTATCTGCAACAGGTGGCCCATTCATATTTTACAATAAAAGATTTCTAAAATGATATTCTACAAATATAGAAAGCAAGTTCAGCTTGTCTTTTATTAAATAAGCGGTATGTTATATTTGAATAAAAAAATTGCAAACAGTATTTATTTTACGTTAGTGAAACAGGTTTACCGAGGTACATGGTTTTAAAGGAGATGAATTGAAATTTTATGATAAGAATATATTGGATATATAAAAATTACTCTTCCTTCAAGAGAGTTTCATGGTCATAGGACAGTCGATTATTTAATTCCCTTGCTCATTGTTAATTATGATAATTTAGTATCAATAAAGAGTTTGTTTTCCTGATTTGCTTTTTTTTTCATTATAGGTCTATAGTTTATGACGAATGGTAGCTAGCTCTCCCAGATCAGTAATGTAATGTGCGAATAAAACTTCCAATATAAAATTATATAATAACTAGGAACCGAATATTCGGTTTTGGGCAGTTCCATTGGGGGACAGCTCTATGGGAAGAATGTTTATAAGTTTCTTTTAGTTTTTTGAAAAGTGGCTAGATGGCATAGGCTAGTTCAAAATTTATCCTGTACAGTTCGTTCTATTCGCCAACAAAATAACATTTTTTCATGAGTTTAATAAGAAATACATTAAGTTGCTTAAAAATCTGGATATAAATGAATTAACTTTTAATTTTAATTATACATTTTTTACAATTTATAAATGACCTTTTAATAAAAAAAAAAAATTTAATAGAATTACGTGCCATTCAAGTAACTAAAAAAAAAGCTTTGAAATATCATAAAGCAAAGGTGTACAAGCGAGTTAAGTAGTCAGAATCAAAACCCTAAACTTATAAAGTTGGCCTGGAACTGTCCAATCTTGATTGTGTTTGATCTGTGGGCCAGTTTCGGCCAAAAATCCTGGTTTCGGTTTCCCCAATAATATTCATATTAAATTATATTGAGTTGATGAAAAGACTTGAGGAACTTCATTCCTGGCGGGGGTCCCACGTCCTCACAAGTTTGCTTTTTACCTGTAGTTTATTACTATTTACCGTAAAATTATCGGGTTACCTGATGTGTCTGTTGCTGTTGTTGTTGACGTCTCCTCATCAATTCCGCTCTGGCTTCTTGAATTGCTTCCCACATTTTGGCTTCGCTTAAAATTTGTCGACTCAATTCTACAACAGCTGGTTCTGAATTGAGCTCCAAAAGAGTTCCCATACTTTCATCAGATCGTTTTTTGCCACAACCTTGTATGAAAAGAAAAAAAATAGTGTGTCTAAGAATTGTTAAAAAATAAATAAATAAATAAAGCATACCTGTAAAGGCGTTGCAGAAAGGCCTTTTACGTTTTGGATCAATCGGCTGTTGTTCTATCTGTTCGTAGGTATCTACTTGCTGTAAAAAAAAAAAAAAAAAAATTATTTGGAAAAAATTGAAAAATTAATTTTGGTAGCTAATATGTTTAAATTAATAATATACAATTTTTTTAATAGGTTAATTTTTTTTAAAGAGATTTTCTCTATATCAACTCTACAAAAAATATTTTAATAGACGTTTGCTTTTGCAGATTTGTTCCCATTCCCTCTGGCTCAAACACAAATTCCAATCAGAGCTCAGCAGAACATTCAATTAGTCAACAAGCTGAGTACTTGATGAACTACTATATAGAGATTGAATTATTTTTGAGTTGGGATATTTAATTAGACTCATTTGATTTCTGGACTATTTATTATTAGAAATTATTCTATTTCGTGAGTTATTTTTTCAAAAAATATTTTTAGCTATTATTATAAATTGTTTTTAGCTTCCTGATTCTACAATATATAGTCTCAATCTCCAAGGGTGAATGGGGCAAAGGTCCAATGAAAGCACCCTTAATTTGTTATGCTTCGACTCTACCTCTGAGGGATTATATTCATGATAAATTATATTACCTATATTTATCTTGATTTAAACATTTTACTTTCTCTTACCCTATATTTACTTTTTCTTGCTTATATAACTTTATTAAAATAATATAAAGTAGGCTAATTGAAATCATATTAAAAAAATTTGATGGCGAGATTTTGATGAAAATATACGTTTTGAAGCTCCATGGTTCCAAAAAGGTCGGCAGTATCTGTTTGTTTGAATAAAATATCTCAATAAAGAGCTATTATAAATTTGATATTTAAGTTCCATGAAGAAAATTCATTTATTCGTTAAAAGAATTAATAATTAATTTTCGAAAATACGATACACAGATTAAAAACGTTTATAATTTTCTGGTGTGACTGGTCGTACAGCACCCAACTTTCTCTAAGTAAAATGTGCTTCAAACAATTTTGAGGGCAAAATAAAAATATACTTTTGAAAGAGCATCTAAAAAATAATTCATTTTTGAATTTTAATCAAAATCGTTAGAGCAAATTTTGAGAAAATCGGAAAAAAACTACATCAGTAAAGTACTAGCACTTTTTGGCCGATTTTGATTAAAATCTTATTTTCAAGGTCCAGGGAGGTGTCTAACCTAAATATAAAATTTCATCGTAATAACTCAATTCCTTCATGTTTAAAACACAACCAGACAGACAAACAGAACAGGTCGCGAAAACCACTTTTTTTTTATTCAGGGGACCTCAAAACGTGTATATCCATCAAAATCTCGACATCGAATTTTTGACATGAATCCAATAATTTCTATATATATATTTACATATATATAGAGGTAAGAGAAAGTAAAATTTTATTAAAACGTTAAAATCATATAGGCTAATTTATTTAAATACAATATTAGACATAAATAAAAATAAAGTCTTGTCCAATTAAATCTAAAGCACTGAGTTCCATAAAAGACATTTTTACCTATTATATAAAAAATTAAAAAAATAAATTGATAATATTTATATAATAATATTTTAATATGTATTTAAAATAAATGGATGTTAGTTTGTCTATTTTAAATGAATGAATGTTTTTAGATGTGTTGTAGAGGTGCAAAATATAAACAATCATGAAAAATAAGAAAGTTGAAATTAATATATAATGAATTAAAAAATAATTGTGAGATTTAATAATAATTTTAAATTGATAAAATATAATTAAATAATTTAAAATATTCAAATCTTCAATCTATATATGTATATATAATCAGGGGGGGAATACGGGGAAGGGGGGGAATTAAATAAATATTGTTCACAGTTTTTAACATGTCTATTGATTTTATTTTGAATTATTAAATTAAGATTAAAAACGATTTTAATAACCTTAATTGAATAATTTTGAAAATTTTCAGTTAAACGTACATCCGAAAAAGTTTCCTTGCATCGTGGTTTCATAAAACCACAAATGATTTTTTAATTCATTTATTTTAATTATAATGCTGCATTGATTTATCGTGGCTCGTGCCCTCCACGCGACAGCAAAGATGCTATTGGAGAAATTTTTTAATAATCACTTCGAGAACATGCCCGGGAAAGTCAAAGGGGTGGGGGATGGGCTTTGAGTACACGTCATCACCCCCACTCCTCCTATGTGCTTAGACTCGATCAGCAGCTGAAATTCTTCTCTGGCCTATTATGATTGGACAAAATTGGCCTAGCGACATCTCCTAGAGCCCTATTCTCATAATAAGCAAATGCAAGGCGTCCTTTCGTTCAGTAGCCGGAGAGGCGCCGTCAGTGTTACATTGGACCTGCGTTTCTTTGTATTAGTGCAATATCCAAGATGGCTACATCCTGTTGGCACGAGGCAGTTCCCTTAGCTTTCCGCCTTATTTCTAAAGGTATTTTACCTTTTATTTTTATTTTATTGAAAAATTTTAATTAAAATATGATAAATAAGCAAACTGAAATATATTTTTTAATTAATATTTTATATTTACTTGTAAAAACATCTAATAATCTATGGATCATTCAAGCTAAGGTTCACTTATTCACAAAGAATATAATATATCCCTAGAGACGCCCAAGTACACACATACCTCTCTCTCTCTCTCTCTCTCTCTTATTCTCTCCTCTCCCCACATAATTTAATCCTCATTCAGACAAATTTTTCTCTCTCGTTTCCCAAAATAAACTCCTTTTGATTAACTCTCTTTTCTTTCTATTATATATTATTTCTATTTAGTGAAATAACAAGCCCAGTTTCTAGCCTTATTTAGTATTCCTAATCAAACATTCTACATCCAGAATTAAATAAAATTAATAAGATTTTTTAAAAGAATAATGATTCATGTTTGCTGATGGCTAGAAACATTTTAGAAATCATTTCATACGTTATTCTACATTTGCTTATTTTGCTCTAAATATCTATTTTCATTTACTCAAGACTGATTTGTTATATAAAATTCTATCATTGTTAAATAAACCGTACAACGTTTCGGAATCTTATTAATACTAGTAATGTTGATAAAAAACTTAAAAAATCTTTATTTCTTCCATGTGAAATCATTTTTTTTTAAATCTCGTTGAAAGCTCATTGAATAAGTGGCTGAAACTACACCTTTCATTCATTATAAAATTTCGGTCACTTCTCTTGCCTTCTTCACTGGATCAATATCTTCCTCATTAATTAATATTCTATAATAGTTTATTCGTATTCAAGAGAGATCGGCATTTTATTTTATTTAATAGTAATTGGCGATATTTCGATTCCAGATATCTAATTTAAAATTTATAAAACAACACACCTCAATGAAACGTTCTCTAAATAATGCTGTTTCTTATTTATACATTCAAAAGGGAAAAAAACATTTATTTTATCTGAAAACCTTTCCTTTGCACCTGCAGGTCACAACTTGTTTGATTTCTCAGGCTTTTTGCTTTCTTTTCTATAAATGATTTATTCTAAAAACGTCCATTCTTTCGAAAATCGTAATTTATTTTTTATTTCAATTATTTTATTTTAGCCTACATCATTCATTATCAAAATAAAATTTAATCTTGGAATTAAATAAGCAGTAGATTTCATTTGATTGCTCAATATGCAACACATTATGTTTATATTATTTACTGAAATACGGCAATACAGTATATTATTATACAGTAATTAGGAGTAGGGCTGGACGGTAATGGATTTTCATTACCGACCTCGATAATGAAAAAAAAACCGGTTTTTCTCGAAAGTCGGTAAAAATTTTTTACCGCCCGCGGAACCAAAGTTTGCCGCCGCGGAACATTTTTTTTTTTTGCGGAACCAAAATTTTTCCCCGGCCGAAAAAATATTTTACCTTTTTTTTAGAGACGCCTTTTTTGCCGAAACATTTTTTCCCCCCCCGCGGGGCCAAAATTTTTCTTACCTTCTTTTTAGAGGCGCCAATTTTTTGCCGAAACTTTTTTTTTTTCGCGGGACCAAAATTTTTTCCCGGCCGGAAAAATATTTTACCTTTTTTTAGAGACGCCAATTTTTTGCCGCCCGCGGAACAGAAATTTGCCGCCGCGGAACAGAAATTTGCCGCCGCGGAACCACAATTTGGTTTGCCGCCGCGGAACATTTTTTTTCTCGCCGAACCAAAATTTTTTACCGCCCGAAAAAATAGGTTTTTACCGGCTTTCGAAAAAAAACCAGTTTTTACCGAATTAGAGGTTCGTTACCGCGTTTTCGGTAAAAAATTTTTACCGGTTTTTACCGGTAAACCGGTTTACCGTCCAGCCCTAATTAGGAGTCGTCCACAACGTAACGCCTTTTTTGACAATTTTATAGACCCCCCCCCCCATGTTACAGTTAGTCACATACAAATATTAAGTCATAACTAGAGACCGGATTTTAAGCAAAATGCTTATTGCTCAATTTTATAAGCAACCATTAGATATTTAATTTCTATACGAATTAGGAAAAACTAAGTGCATTAAGATTGCATTTTTTATGCTTTTTTTGCTTTTTTTGAGTTTTCATGCTTTTTTTCCCTTTCGTGCTTATTTGAACTTATTTTACGAATATTTATAATTTTTTTTGTTTTTTTTTATTAAAAAACACACTTTTTTCCCATTCACACACGCATATACCAGGGACGTATATAAAGGGGGGAGGGGGAGGGGCGCCCCCCTAAAAAAAAATTTTTCCAAAAACCCCGCAGTGCGAAAAAATATAGCCCTGTAAAAAAAATTTTTCCGCAGGGTGAAAAAATTTGGTTCCGCAAAAACAAAATTTTTCGCAGGGCGGGGCGGAATAAATTTAGTTTCTTTAAAAAAAAATTTGTATACGCCATTGGTATGAGTAAAAATTGCTTATGAGATGCTTTTTTTCAACTTTTATGCTTATTTAACAACTTTTTATTCAAGTTTTTTATGCTTTTTAAGCACTTTTTTTCCATTTTTTTATGCTTTTTTTTCCGGTCTCTAGTCATAACATAGAACTACCCCCCTGAATAAAATTTCTTATACAAAATTCATATCATTTTACCTTTTTTTTCTTTTTTTTTTAGTAAACTTTCCATCGTGACTCAAATAATCATTTCATTTTTTCCTATTGGGAAAATCATTCGACTTTTTTTTTTTAATTTTATAAATTCAATTATGAATTGTTATGTCACGCTTAGAGAAACCCCCGAGACCCCCATGTCACCATTAATATCGTTTTGGCCAAACCCCTCTCCCCCTAACGTAATATGTGGACGACCCTTACACATATAGGAAGGAACTTTGACTTTTTTTTAGTTAAAAAACACTCACACTTTTTTCTCATTCACTCTCACATTCACACACACATACACATAGTCTTTTCGGCAACTTAGGCCATTTAAGGCTTTTACGATAACCGTTATTTAATAATATATATTTATTTGGGGTCCAGGCATTCTTACTTAAGCCATTCAAATCATCGGACTGCCTGGAGTCCGAAACCGCGGCGTTTGGTATACGAGGTTAGCACGCTAACCTCTACACCAAGCCCCAAGGGCAACTTTGACTTATTTGTGTATTTGAAATAATATTAGCCGCTCAGTTGGCTTTTGGAGAGCTTCCCTCACCCTCAACCCTCCTCCGCAGCTGGTTTAATGCTTTCTTATGGGGAAATTCTGGATTTTCAGATATTGCTCGATATCGTATAGTCCCCGAAACGATTTATATTTGAAAAATATTTAATTAGATTAAATAAAGCTTTGCGGAAAAGTTTTTATTGAATTTACTTAAATTTCCCCCTTCCCTTTTTCTCATTTTCAATGATCATAATTTTGTTTTTTTTTTTTATTTCATTTAAGGCCATTTATAGACCCCGTGTCTATTTATTTCAATTGAATTAGTAGCAAGGGCGGATACAAGGGAGGGGGGTAAGTGGGTAATTATCCCCCCCCCCTAGATTTGAAAAACAAATACTTTTTTTTTTGAAAAAAAAAATTATTTTGAATGTAAAATTTTAATAAAAATTAATACTTAAAAATTTGATTTGTATTTATATTCTGGCAAACAAGTAGCCTACAGAATGCGCCTTTAAATTACCGTAATTAAGAAAAAATTGTATGTTGTGTGACCCCCTCCCCCTCCGAGAAACACCTCTGGATCCGCTCTTAATTGGTAGCCAATCCAATTGAAATAAATTTTTGTCGCATGTGCCGGGATGCGAACTCTTGACGTTTGGCATACCAGAAGCTAATACTCTAGCCTTGAGTCATAAAAAATATAAAAAAGTTTTATTTTTTAATTTCATTGCAAAATAATTTGTATAAGTTTTTTTACTTTCTCTTACCTCTATATATGTAATATATATAGAGAGAGAAAGTATTGGATGTCTGGAGTATTAATGTCAAAAATTCGATGTCGAGATTTTGATGGATATACACGTTTTGAGGTCCCCTAAAAGTATTTTTGGAACATGGTCTGTCTGTGTTCAATTTTAAGCATGAAGGAATTGAGCTATGATGCTGAAATTTTATATTCAAGTTAGACATCTAAATAGAAACTAAATATATGTCGACACAAAAAATCTGATTTGACAAGCACTTAACCCAACTTTCGATTACCGAAGGTGTGCTGTGCGACCATTCACACCAGATTTTTTTCCTTTTGTGTCTTGTAACTTAGTTTAAACAAAAAAGGATTTAATTATTGAGTGGGTGCAGGGAGCTTTGCAGTAACTAATTGTTAAAAAAAAATTCTCTAATAATAAAGAATTGTCATTGTTTAAACATTATTCTTCTTGACATTTCATTTGTTTTTTTTTGTTTTGTTTTATTAGAGAATAGAAATCACAACAAAAGATTTTGTTTTTGTTTTTATAATTGTCTTCGGGCAAAAATAATTTTTTTTTTTTTAATAACAAATCAAAATGTTAATCTGCTCCTTTCTCTCACAAAATGTTAATCATTTTTTCTTTTTTTGAATAATGAAAAAAAATAATTAAAATTTTTTTTAGTCTTTTCGGCATCTTAGGACATTTAGACTTAAATATTAATTAAGATATTGGGTTCTAGGAATATCTGGTATCCAAATGATTTAAATGAATTCATCAGATTGCTTGGGGTCCGAATCTACTCCCCTTAGATTTTACATTATCAATATTGACACTTGTCTCTAACATTTCAGCCACGGGGAGACGGGTGGGATTAAAATTTAAATCTTGCTGTCAAAGAAATTTCATTTTAGTTCATTTAATTAATAGAATTAAATATTTTTAAAAACGCCATGGCTACATGATCTTTTTGATTGAAGGGCGCCGCCTCCCTTTTCCCATAATTGTTCTATGAATTTTTAATATTTCTAAATTAGTTAATTTGTCAGGGCTAGTTCAATGTTGTCAGATTAATCCATATTGATATAACAATGATAATGATGAGTATTAACTTTATTAAACAAGTAAAATTATTGCCTATGAAGATTAATAATTTGCAGGCTCTTTTCTCCTCTTTTGACCTACTTTTTTATTTTTATGCAAAATATATCTTTAAATTTTAATTATAGGCTATATAGATAAAATGATAAGATAAAATTTAATTTTTGAATGCGTAAAATTGTAGTGATTATTTTTTTTGAGTAAAAAAGGATAGCAATTTTTTTTTTTTTTAGAATAACAATTTTTTATGATAGATATTTAATTTCTGTTAGAATCAGTCCATGATCATATTGTAAATTAAAAATCTGGTGTGACTGTTTGCACAGCGGGTAAATATCTCTTTTCTTCGAAATCTCGAC
The DNA here is from genome assembly GCA_023213315.1 of Euborellia annulipes. Classification (NCBI taxonomy): domain Eukaryota; kingdom Metazoa; phylum Arthropoda; class Insecta; order Dermaptera; family Anisolabididae; genus Euborellia; species Euborellia annulipes. The sequence goes on from JAKCPI010021675.1 coordinate 13,626, forward strand.
ATCGACTATTTGACATTAGTCCATAATTTCCTCTCTCTCTCTCTCTCTCCATTTATAAATTACATATTATAGGTATGTAGGTAAGAGAAAGAAAAAGTCTGTTTTGCAAATTTGTCTCTCAAAGCAATTCGCCATGTTAATTTAGTTGATCATATTTGCTTGTATTTGAACGCTCGGAGGAGAGAACTGGTTGGGGTATTTGGGTCGCCACCCACCCCCACCCCAACTCACACCTTCTCCTCGCAACTTGCTTGGATGTCACTGAAACTAGTGAGAGGTCTAACGCGAGGCAAAAGAGGGAAGAGTCAAGCGACACACACCTATTTTTTTCTTTCTCTATCTTTCTAAAAAAAACATCCCTCGGGCTTGGTGTAGTTGGTAGCGTGCTTGCCTTCTATACCAAGGGTGTAGAGGGCCGGTTGGGTTTGTGTCTTCGAGCACGTAAGCACCTAAAGGCAAATAAACCGGGATCCCGATAGGAATTTCAAATAATAATACTGTAACCGCATCATTATTTCTATTCTAAAAAAAATTAGTGAATGAAAAAGTATGACTCAAATAAAATTAAATTAAATAATTAGCCATCAGATAGATTGTCCTATATATTTTTTTTAAAACCCTTTTCGGCTACTGAGACTATTTAGGTATTTGAATTTATTTTTTAATTTTTTATATACAAAGTATCGATGACTAACGGGGGACGTTTCACCACGCCGATTGGTCACTAGATTTTTTTTCAACAGTCCTATTGCATTTATGCTACTAGCAGTATTAAAGAATTAATAACAAATATTTCTCACTTGGAAGAGAAATTACAACTGCATAATATGTATAGGGAAATGTGAGTTTGAACTGACATGGTCGAGGGTTCACTGGCGATTAGGTTAGAGATTCCGGGTTCAATCGACAGGGGACGTTTATTAATATTCTCACAAAATTTGTTTAATAAACTAGGTCTAAACTATTGTATAATTTGTTACAGATGATGTGTTACTCTTACTCGTTTTTGGATGAGGACGTCGTCGGCGCTGGTAGGAGGGGGCACAAAAATGAGCAGACATGCAGCCACAACACACAACTGAAGCAGACTGGGGTAGAGCATCTCGACCTGGAAGATAATTGGTGAGTATTGTTTTAATAATATAGTATTCCAATATTATTTTAAATAATTATTATAGAGGCATAGCCAAATTGGAATGCTCGAGGTTCAATAAAATTCTCAGAATAAGATGTTTTCATTCATTTCCGACCTTAGGCGCAGGAACTCTAAATTTCGTATGAAGCAAATAAATTTTTTTATTGGCAAATCCTGGTTTAATCACATGTATAAAGTGTAACATATCTGAAGATGGTCAAATAAATACAGACCGAAATGTCTTCTGGGGTTTTATTGAATCTCGAGCATTCCAATTTGGCTGATATCTCCATCTCTCTATTATAATCAGATCACAGCCACAACTTCAAGCAATTATTAAGCTTATAAATAATTATAAGTAGAGGTCCCTTAGCCGTAGCACCCATGAGCGTTGTTCTTGTCTTTTGTGCTAGGGGTTTTACACTACAATTTTAGATTATTTTACTTAAGGAATGGTAATATTCTCAGCCAAAAACATCGGAGATGCAAAAGGGGGCGCCTCGCATTATTTTTGCCTAGCGTCGAGGTGAAATCAAAAAAATGCGCCTCGCTTTTCTGATTTATATAAAAGCGAGGAAATATTTTCACTTAAATAAAACCCCTACAGAATTTTATTTGTTTCATATATCCTCGCTTTTATATAAATCAGAAAAGCGAGGCGCATTTTTTTTTGATTTCACCTCGACGCTAGGCAAAAATAATGCGAGGCGCTCCCTTTTTGCATCTCCGATGTTTTTGGCTGAGATTTCACTTCTTTTTTTGTGGAAATATTACATGGAAAATATTATTTATTAATTTTTAGTTTATTAAATATTAAGTTATCCCATGAATAGATCTTTTAATATGCATTCCAAACAGTAAAAATTAAATACATCGTTTGGTATCCATTCGAAACGATAAACATAGGATTTCACCAAATTTTATAAAATTTTAGGTTTTTTATTTTTGTTATGTTGGTAGATTGTAAATACTTCGTTTGGTATTCATTCGAAACGATAAACATAGGATTTCACCAAATTTTATAAAATTTTAGGTTTTTTATTTTTGTTATGTTGGTAGAATGTAAATACATGGTTTGGTATCCATTCGAAACGATAAACATAGGATTTCACCAAATTTTATAAAATTTTAGGTTTTTATTTTTGTTATGTTGGTAGATTGTAAATACTGTCGTTTGGTATCCATTCAAAACGATAAACATAGGATTTCACCAAATTTTATAAAATTTTAGGTTTTTTATTTTTGTTATGTTGGTAGAATGTAAATACTTCGTTTGGTATTCATTCGAAACGATAAACATAGGATTTCACCAAATTTTATAAAATTTTAGGTTTTTTATTTTTGTTATGTTGGTAGAATGTAAATACATCGTTTGGTATTCATTCGAAACGATAAACATAGGATTTCACCAAATTTTATAAAATTTTAGGTTTTTTATTTTTGTTATGTTGGTAGATTGTAAATACTTCCGTTTGGTATTCATTCGAAACGATAAACATAGGATTTCACCAAATTTTATAAAATTTTAGGTTTTTTATTTTTGTTATGTTGGTAGATTGTAAATACTTCGTTTGGTATTCATTCGAAACGATAAACATAGGATTTCACCAAATTTTATAAAATTTTAGCTTTTTTATTTTTTGTTATGTTGGTAGCACTCCTTCTTATCACGTTAATCTATTTCTATCTGAATGGATCTATCCTAAAAAAATTTTTGTTCCATTAGGGATGAAAATTACTAATATTAATAGATATGTACCTAGATGACGTCATCAGGGAGCAAAATAGTTAGAATTGTCTTTTCGCCATGTTAAAGATAGGACAAATTTGAAATTTTGAATACCTCTCAAAAAGTCACTTTTGATCCAAAATGAAATTTTATATCAAAGGTATCGGGTTTTTGATAGTATCTATTTGTATTTTAAATTTCATCCTAATCGGTCCAGCAGGGAAACCTGTAGCTTTGTCTAAAAATTTGAAAATTGAAGAAAAGAATGAAAAAAAAAAAAAAAAAAAAAAGGAAAAAGAAAAAAAAAAAAAAAAAAAAAAAAAAAAAAAAAAAAGGAAAAATAAGAGACTAACTTTTGACCTTCCGAAATCGGCAACTCTCAACTTTGAGCCTCTGCCATTCTGTTTGGGACTGGAATTTTTTTTTGAATTCGTGCTCAAAATAATCCTTATTTATTCTAGTTTAATATAAAAAAAATTTGGCTCCGATATCTTAAAACCTTTTTGAGATATTCGCCCAGAAAGAGAAAAGTTTCTCAAAAAATTTTTTTCACGTCCCTATCTTTTATTAAGGATTTAAAATCATTCTTGATAATATAGTCTAGGGACGACTCGTCCATCTAAATGCAATGGGCCATTGGCATCTATTGGAATATCAACTAAATGGTAGTATTAAGAGTTTCTTTGCTTTCTTTGCTTTTCACATGCTCGGCGACGAGTCGCTCCCCGCGACTCTTGATATTTGACTATTAACAAACTTTTCGCATAAGAGTTTAAATAAACCTAAATACCGTAGGCTATTACAAATGGTCTTCAAAAAGTTTTTTTTTGGGAAAAATGTGTATAGACATTTTTGTTTTGACTTTCACATTCGTAAATTTGATCTGTAGCTACTCTGCCGACCTATTCTTTTATTCAATAAAATAAAAAAACTTTTATATGTAACAAAGTTGTGGGAGTGTCATTTATTGGCGAGGCCAAATATCTGCATGGCTCCATTGAATCGAACCCAGGATCTCCAGCCTTCCGGGGGCATAGACCTGTTGTCTACTGCACCAAGCCACCGGATCCTGGACCCGCACCAATAAAACTCACTTCTTCTTATACGCAGTGAAACCGTACAAGTTACTAACAAAGCAAAACATAAATAATCACATAATTTCTATGACTTAATTTTTTTTTACCTTAACCTCATGCATACAAACAGTCTTTTCGGCAACTTAGGCCATTTAAGGATCTTTAGATACCCGTTATTTGTAAATACATCAATTGGGGGCCAGGCATTGAAATTAAGCCATTTGGCATCCAAATGGCCTAAACAAAATCATCGGACTGCCTGGGATCCGAACCCTCAACCCTTGTGTGTGTATAGGTTGGCGCGTTAACAACTACGCCAAGCCGAGGGGCTATGACTTAATTTCAAAGTCCGAAAAGAACTGGAGATGTTTTGAATACTAATATCCGAAATAAAATGTATAAATCTTAATAATATTAAAATAAAAACTTTTGTCAAAATATGTAATATGAAACAAACGCAATATAAAATTTCCTTCATTACCAAGGCGGTAAGATTCTGATTAAAAATTAGTTTACCGGGACGCACTTGGGTTAGGGCCATTCATTAATTACGTAAGGGTTTTGGAGGAGGAGGGGTTAAGAAATCTCTACATATTTTTATGTAGAGTCAAATGCTTTTATTAATATTTTTGAATCAAATTCAATACAAAGAATCTAATTTCATTTTGTATCTGTGAAGCTTTTTTAATTTTATGGTGTATGAATGGAATATTAAATTGATTTTACAATTGGCTATCAGTATATTTAAAAAAAATTTTATTATTTAGAAGAACGAGATAAAGTCTTACGTAAGAAAGGGAGGTAGTTTGAGAAATCTTATGGATACTTTACATGGGGGTAGGGGGCCAAAAATGACTAAAATAACCTTACGTAATTATTGTATGGCCTCTCCTTTATCAAATAGAATAAAATTATTACAGTCCATTTATTTTCAAATATTCAAATACTCCATCCTAAAAAATAAAATTTTATTTTATTCAAAAATAAGGCGTGGTCGTCTATACCACCTGCCACTTTCTATTCTTTTCTTCATACTTAAGAAAAAGATTAATTATGAAATGACATTCATAATGAATTATTATTAAGAAAAATCTCCTCCCGTTAGGTTGTGTTTGACATTTCAATTAACGACAAGAGTGTTTTTAATATCATATCTAAATAATTACATTGTTTAATTAAAACTTCATAATCTGACTATTTTTTTTTTTTTTATTAATTGAAATAACGTCTTTAAAGTTGTGTCAACATCAATGTCTCAAATAGATGAAGTTTCTTTAAAGTAAAATTACGATTGTTTGGGATTCTTTCTTTTTTTTCCGCTTTTTTTGTTTAAAACCAAAGTTTTGGTTTTGGTTCTGTTTTTGTTTTGGGACTGGCCGCCCTTTCCTTGGGGCCGTTCGAAATTTTCCCCCTTCCGTCTTTTAAAAAAAAAAAAAAAAGGGTTGAACTTTAAAAAATTTTGTAACATTTTTTAAATTTCTAAAAAAAATATCAAAAATTTTAAAAAATATAAATTTTTTTATTTAAATTTGCCTCAATTTAGTTTTGGGTTCGGGTTATTCAGGTTCGGGTGGAAATTTTGGTTTGGCTTCCCTAAAATTAATAGGAACCCAATTTGTTCTTGGGCAAAAGTCGGCTTGGTTGTAAAAGGGCGGGCCGCGCTAAAAAAAAAATGGTTAGGAGGAAAATTGGTTTCCTAAAAAAAATTTAAAAAAAAAAAAAAAAATTTTTAAAAAGGAAGGGGGGCGCAAAATTAACTATCAATATTCGTACTAAAGAATGCCTAAAGAATGCTTAATTCCCTTTTTTTATTTAAATATTTTATTTATTCATCTTGCTTCCGCTTTTTTTTGTGTTTTTGTTCCTTTTATAAGTGTTAACTAATGAATATATGCAGAGACAATCAAGTATGAACAAACAAACCAAAATCTGATTAACGCGAAAATAAAAAAAGTCTTTAGAATTATTATTATTAAAGAAAAAAAAAAAAGTATTTTCTTTTATAATTATTTTCAACCCTTGTATTCATTATTTATAATTCTTTATTTAATTCTTTGAAATTAAATTAAAAAAAAATCCTCCACCCACACATCTGAGGTTATGTTTCTTTTTTTTAATTTTTAATTTAATACTCTTTACAATATTAATTGAATTTTGATGAGAAATAATAATTTGTAATAACAATTTCTCTCTATGAAGAAAAGGATTTTATTATTATTATATGTTGTGGCCAATGGGAATTTTGCATCCACTGGGTGGAAGTTTATACTGCCTACTGCAAGTAAGGTATCCGTCACAACTATCTATATAGTGAAGCTGAGACCTATTTGTATCTAATAAATAAGTCCCCACCTTCTTGAGGAATTAAATAAAAACTATAATAAATAATAAACAAATGTCTGAAAAAATATAAAATTAAAAACGGGGTCACCAATTAAAACAAAGTTTTAACAAAAGAAAAATAACAACGATTTATTGGGGTGTCATTATGGGGCACACAAAGGGGGGTGTCTCTCCAAATAGCACTTTCCAACACAACTAAAGTACAAATAAATAGGGAAACTTAGGTGTAAAAATATGAAAATGAAACAAAATAATAGAGCACATGCAAAAATAAAATAATAAAATATTATAAACAAAAAGTAAAAGTGAAAATAGATTATTTGGAATTCCAAAATCAAATTAAATTAAATTATTCAAATTAATTAAATTAGATTATTCAAATTATTAAATTATATAAAGAGAATATTGGAACCAAATTAAATTTTAAGACAAAATATAAAGAAAAATAACCATAAAGGCAAATAGGTCAAAAATGAACCTTAGTGAAATAAGGGTCAATCAATGACGCTTATTTTACTAAATTATTTGACTAAATTATTAAAAATGAATGTTCAGAATCCAAAAATCAGTATTAAGATAAAGAAAAAGATGGATAAAAAACAAATGTCACTTATCAAACAAAGGATGTCGAAATGTTGAAGAGCGTGCGGCCGAATGTCCCCTAAACAAAGGAAGATGGCGGCCTGATGTCTCCCAAGACAAAGGGAGAAATTGGCTTTCCCCCAGTCAGCAACAGAGTTGAACAAGCAGTTCATATGATTGCCAGGTGGCGAATATTGGTTGATCAAACAGATCAAAATTATAATATAAATTATAATTTTATTTCTCTCTCTCCGATTAATTAATAGTGACTACTTAGTCGATGTTCTATTGTTTATATTAAAGTTATAAACAATAGAGATTTAAATTAGCAAATTAATCGCCAATTAACAAGGAGTCCACATGGACTCTCTAGTTCCGTGTACCATCGAAACCAGCTAAAATGTTTGCCAGATGGGCAAACAAAGAGAGAGAGAGAGAGACGTTGTCTTCTCAAGTAGCTACAAGGACAAAGACTAGACTCATACTGACTGACGACCGGGCGAAGGGCCTCGTTCGAGACTCCTTTGTCCTGGGCTGAGGTCATAAAACTCGCAATTTTTATGGACAGTATACGCCATCTGTTAGGGACTTGCCCTACACTTTGCAATTGGCTTCAAATTTGAAATGTTTGAAATTATTATTGATTTTGGCTGCAACATTATAAAGTTAGGGAAAACAATTATTGTATTTCGGTATCTAACGAAACATTAAAACTTTCTGTTTATTGGTTTTTTAAAAAAATGTTACTAGACTTTCATATAACGCAAGCTAAAGTATAAGGCTTTATTTAACTTAAAAAAAATATTTAATGAAAATGCTGGAAAGGAAATAAAAAACTATTTTTTTTTGTTGTTGTTGACGTTTCGGGTGCATGTCTTCGGGATAAAATATTGTGGAAAAATCCGCGTAGGTACTTTTGTGTTAGATATTTTGAAAGTTAAATAATATGTGAGGTATGTCTGTTTTGATTTTCTCAAAATCCGCTCTAACCGTTTTGATTAAATTTCATAAATCAACTATTTTTTAGATGCTCTTTAAAAAGTATATCAGTAAATTTTTTGTGAAAATTAGATGGATAATTATGGGCAGGAGCAGCCAATAAATAGACTCTGTATGCAGATTCAATCACCGGAAACGTTTCGGTTCCTTTTATTTAAGAACCATCTTCAGTCCTTACTACATATGACATTTTTGTAAAACAAAAGAAATAAATATTGATCTTACGATTTCTTTTGTTTTACAAAAATATTTTAATTTTTGTTTGATAATTTTGTACAATTAATTTTTTTTTATATATATACACTGTTAATGTCATATGTATATTTCTAGTAAGGACTGAAGATGGTTCTTAAATAAAAAGAACCGAAACGTCTCCGGTGAATCTGCATACAGAGTCTATTTATTGGCTGCTCCTGCCCATAATTATCCATCTATACATCTCACAGCCACTACTTCGAACATTTTGTGAAAATTGTTCAAAGTACACTTTACTGGTGTACTATTTCAGATTTTTCAATTTCATTTTTCTGCTCTTCCTTACATAGAGCCAATGTTAAATCCCTATGGAGATTTGCACGTAAATTTCGATTCAAAAGGCCTTTGGAACTTTTTACTCATTTAAATTTTTTTTTTTCAATAGGATTCCCTACCCTAGTAAAAATGATTAAAAATGATCGAGGGATACACCGTCCGGTCTGCATTGTGAACCTTGAAGGACACACAGGGATATACACGCCCGCACCAGGGACACACACAGATCAAAAGTGACCAAAAGAAAAATATGTGTCCCTGGTGTGGATGTTTGTATCCCTGTGTGTCCCTGGTGTAGGCGTGTATATCCCTGTGTCCCTCAAGGTTCACTATGCAAACCTGCTGCGGGCTTGTGTATCCCTCGATCATTTTTACTCGGATAATTGTGTATAGAGAAAGTGGTGTGCTGTGCGTTAACTCATACTAGATTTTTGATAAAAAAAATTTGACAAGTCATCAGAGATAAAGTAGTATACCTTCTTAATAAAAGATATTAGAATATTTTCTTTGAAAAATAAATTACCTTGTTTAACAAATATTTTTATAATTAAGTAAAAAGCTTTGAGTAATTAATTAATAGGCTTTTTTTTCGTGTTCTCTTTTGAAATTCCCTTTCATTTAATATTAAACATAAGAAACACGATGCTTCATTTTAAAATTTTTAATACGATTACGAAAATACAATTTTCAAATTAAATTAAAAATTTCTGTGGGTGGATGAAAGATTTTAAAATTGTTTCAATAAATTCAAGTTTCTTTATTTTTTTCTTTTAATTAATTAATTAATCTACTGTATTTTACGATGAGGATGAGTGCAGTAAAACTTGAAATGTTTGAATTTTATTTATATCACTACTCAAACAAATTTTACTACTCGAATATAGTTAATTAAGTATTTTTATGAGCTCAATCTAAGAATATTTTCTTCCTTGGTCTTGACTTATCCACTAAATGAAGATTCAAATTTGTTTGTGTCCCATAAACGATATTTACAAATAGGCCAGGTGTGTTTAAGTAGTGTGAAGCAATAAGTTTGAGTTGGTTAGAAAACATTTAATTATTTTAATCACCCAATCACTTTGGTTGCATAACTTCTGGGGGTTTTAATTTATTTTTTTCATTATTGAAATTATAAAAATCTGGTGTGATTGGTCGCACAGCACACACTTTCCCTTATTTTCGGTAGTTGGAAGCTGTCCCACCAAATTTTTTGTGACAACACATATATAGTTTCCTCCATGAAAAAAATTTATATTTTATTGCTATGGCAACCATTTTATTTCTTTTATATTTCCTATGACCAAACGGCTTAAATAAGAATGCCTGGACCCCTAATATGTGTATATTATCAATAACGGATATCGTTTAAAGTCTTAAATGGCCTGAGCTGCCCAAAAGACAGTGTGAATGTGTGTGTGAGTGTGAGTGTGAATGAGAAAAAAGTGTGAATGCTTTAAAAAAAAAAAAAAAATAAAAATTCCAATGAAGTGCTTCAAACAATTTTGAGAGTATACAGTTTAAAGAGCATGTCAAAAATAATTAATTTATGAATTTTAATTAAAATCGTTTGAGCGAATTTTGAAAAAATAGAAAAAACTGAAAAAGTGCTTCAGTAAAGTACTATTACTTTTTGGTCGATTTTGTTCAAAAGCTTCGTGTTTGTAGAGAGTACCTAACTTATATATAAAATTTCAACCTATCTATTTTCATTCTTAAGATAATTTCTTCACAGATACATACACACACACACAGAATATTTTGCGGAAACCATTTTTTTTTTTTTTTTTTGCTCAAGGGACCTCAAATATATATATATCCATCAAAATTTAGACATCGAATTTAATATGAATAGGTTATTCTTTCTCTCTATAAATATTAACAATATATCAATTTAATTAAATAGGGACAGGGTCTAAATGGCCTTCGATGCTGAAAAAGACCTTAATTAAATAAAAAAAAAAAATATTAACAAACCGTATATATAGATTTGAGAAAGTAAAATAATATCAAGGGTTGTGAGTTTGATATAAAGTATAAGCACTGGGGATCATAGGCGTAGCCAGAAATTTTTAATGGGGGGGGGGGGGGTTCAAGAAAATTTTTTCATACATTTGAAAAATTTAAGATTATTTTAGGGTTTTTTATAAATCATTTTGGTTTTTTTTTTTAGCTAGAGTAAATTATTATATTTTACTTTCTTTTACCTTATATGAAATATAATTTGTATTATAATATCTAGTCATGGCTTGGGTCCCATGGGGGGTGGTTTGAACCCCCAAACCCCTCCCCTGGCAACGCCTATGTGGGGGATTAATTCTGTAGAGCAGCGGTACTCAACTGCTTCCATTATTCTATATATGATCGTATATGCTGTTCTTTCTTTAATTTGGCTGTTAAACTACCTACTCACTAGGCCAGCCAAACTCCGCCTGCAATACTTTTGTATGCTGCAACTCGTAATGATTAATTTTGCAATATTAAATTTTACAATTTCAAGTGAAATATATATACTATATATGGGAGTTAACAAAATATTTTTAGAACGAAAAATGATACGAAAAAAAAAGAAAAAGATCCTCTCTGTCACGCAACAATGAATTCGGCTAAAGAGTACTTCTGATGTACTTCTTTTGATTTTTCAAAATTCGCTCTAACGATTATGTTTAAAATTCATAAATCAGTTATTTTTTAGATTCTTGTACCAGTGGCGTACTGAGCTTAACTCGCGCCCGGGGCACAATACCTTTTAGCGCCCCCCTCCATTCGAAAACCATATAATATTATATGTAAAACTTAGAAAATTATGTATATGTACTATATTACCCTGGCACTAAATTTAAAATATATTTTCCAGAAATCAATTATAATAAAAATAAAAATTATCTAGCAATTTTTTTGTTTTGCGGACCATTTGGCGCCCCTTTGTGAGTAGCGCCCGGGGCATGATGACCCCCCCTTGCCCCCCCTCGCTTCGCCACTCTCTTGTACAGTATATTCTTATTTTACCTACAAAATTAAACCTACCATGCTCGAAAATTCTTGATATATTTTCTTCACAGACACAGAGACTTTTTTTTATTCAACACGTGTACCATCTATTCCAATAGTATTGAGACCATAGGCGTAGCCAGGGGGGTTTTGGGGGTTCAACCCCCCCCCCCCCTCCTCATGGGACTTAAGCCATGACTAGATATTTAATACAAATTATATTTTACATAGGGTAAGAGAAAGTAAAATATAATAATTTACTCTAGCTAAAAAAAAAACAAATCAAAATGATTTATAAATATCCTAAAATAATCTTAAATTTTTGAAAAAAATTTCTTGACCCCCCCCCCCCATCAAAAATTTCTGGCTACGCCAATGATTGAGACTAAAGCCCGGTAGTTAGGCAACCCACACACACTAAAGCTTTCTTGTCTGTTTTATCAAAAAAGGTTAAAAAAGGGTCGTTCGGCCTATTTTCTGCTTTGAAAAAGATATTTCTCACACAGACATGAAAGCTTTAGCCATTTGGGCTGCCTAACTACCGGGCTTTACTCTCAATACTATTGCAATAGATAGTACGTATAATTCCATAAAAATTTCAACAGGTTTGGTTTTTCTCCTATCAATATTTTCCTACTTATTACACCCTCCTGAAAATACTTGTATAAATAAACCCCCTTGTTTATTTTTTTTTCTTGGTCTCAATTACATCAATAATAAAAACGATTTCCTTTTCTCAAAACTAATAAAAGAATTAGGTATTAAATTTCAATCAAAATAAAAAATAAAATAATAATTTCTAATAATAATCGGAAAAAGATGTCTCAAGGACTTAATAAAAGATAAACTTTAATCTATTTGAGCTTTAAAGAGTTAATCTTGACGAAATATGATCTCTAAACTAAGTGATAAAATAGGACGATGTTGTTTAATTTAGGTCCATATAGAATTTAAACAAATTTTTTTGTTAAATATTTTTTGAGATATGTATATTTGATAAGAATGTCAAAATAGTCGGACTTTGAGTCAAGAATATATAAAACAATACTTTCTCTCTCTATATATTTCATATATAGGGTAAGAGAAAGTAACAAGACTGTTTGTTTTTTGTTGGTGAGGCCAAACATACTCACAGAATCTGGTGTGACAAGCACAGATCACAACTTTCAATTACCGAAGGTAAGAGAAAGCTGAGTGCTGTGCTGCGCCAGATTTTTATGTTTTTGACATTTAAAACTTTTCGGTCACAGGACGAATAAAATTTTTCAAAAATTATGTGATTTACACTTTTTCACTTTCTTAGAAGACAATTCAATCCTTTCCAGTCCAAGGGCGGACCCAGAGGTGTGTCTCGGGGGGGGGGTGTAATCTGGTGTGATTCGTCCCAAAGCACATTATTTTTTCATAATTTCGGTAATTTAAAGGCACATTCTGTACTTGATTGGCAGAATATAAATACAAATCAAATTTTTAAGTATTAATTTTTAAAAATTTACATTAAAAATACAATTTTTTGCGAAAAAAAGGTATTTTTTCAAGTCTCGGGGGGGGTAATTCCCTTTTACCCCCCCCTGTATCCGCCCTTGTTCCAGTCCCATTAAATTAAATAAATTTTCTCGTTTGAGACAGAAAGCAAACCCGGACCCCAGCCATGAAAAGTAATTAAAAATTTTATTTAAATGTTTTAAATAAATGATTTAATAATAAATAAATAAATTAAAAATTACTAGTTCTAACTCTAATTTTGGTAGGGGTTTTTTTTCTATGATATGTAAATATAAGAGAAGAGGATCAGTCAAAAATTCGATGTCGAGATTTTGATGGATCTTCACGTTTTGAGGTCCCCTGAATCCAAAAAAGTGGTTTCGGACATGGTCTGTCGTGTGTGTGTGTGTGTGTGTCTGTGTGTGTGTGTGTCTGTGTGTCGTGAACAAAATATCTCAAGAACAAAAGAGCTAGGAAGTTGAAATTTTATATTTAAGTTAGGCACCCCATGGGACGTGACACGAAGCTTTGAACAAATCGACAAAAAGTACTAGTACTTTACTGATTCCTTTTTCAGTTTTTCGATTTCTCAAAATTTGCTCCAACGATTTTTAAAATTCAAAAATCAATTATTTTAGATTCTCTATAAAATGTATATTCTTATTTTGTGATTGAAATCTTCTGAAGACCACTTTACTCTTGTACTCCATAGAAAAGATAGGAGAAATGGTTGATGGTATCAAAATATAAATATTTTCCCATACTTATAAATTTTACATCTTGAATTCAATTGTACCCTACTGTCGGAAACTAAATACATGTCGACACAAAAAATCTGGTGTGACAAGCACAGTACACGACTTTCGATTACCGAAGGTAAGAGAAAGTTGTGTGCTGTGCAATCACACTAGATTTTTTTTATTTATTTACCCGTTTAAGCCATAGGCCATTGGGTTGGGTAGGGGTTGATTTTAATCTCGGCGATTAAACCACGCCTCTCTCAAATGAATATTTTAAAAGAATATAAAATATTTGACAATGTTTTTCCTTCTACTGTATATTTCTAATTATTTATTTCGGAGGGAGGGGGGATGGTTTTGGGACCTTCACATCCCTTTCTTTTTAGCTCTGAATACAATTAATATACAGAGAGAAAAAAACATTGTTTTACCCAATCAACATCATTCATAGGCTCATATCATGAATATGGCATAATTGTGAAGCTTATTATAATTTGAAAACTTATATAAATTCCATACAAATTGAGCGGATTGTTTTAAAATTTTCCTTGACAAAAGAGTAATTATATTGATTTTATTAATAATATTACTTTCTTTTACCTATACTGTATATTAGGGTGGCCGCAAAAAACAAAATTTTTTAATTTCTTTCTGCCGAACCCCCTAAAAGTTGTCTTTTGGCTAGAAAATGATAATGGCAAAGTTTTAGCTAAATTGGGTAACGTTAACCCGTGCCTCATCGGGGTTAAAATTTTGAAAAAGTGCGATTCTATCTAAAAATTCGCAGTTTTTACTTAATAAAACGAAAACAAAGTATCGTAGAAAAATGAATCTTGGCTCATTTCATAGCAAATTTAATTCCCTTGAGGTTTTTTAATAATTATTTTTTCATTAAAACTTATAGATTTAGTGATATTTACTAATTAGCATTTCGGTTTTGATATATTGCTCTTTCTGAAAAATAAGTGGAAAATCACAATATAGACCTGCGTTTTCCAAACTGTGAGGCGCGCCTCCCTAGGGAGGCCCGAATATTGGCCACCAAGATCAATTTTCGAAATGATTGCTAGTTTTATAAATAAAATAATAAAATAATTTAGAAGATTCTGGGAAGGGGTTTTTAATTAAAATAATAAATATGAATAAATAAAAAAAATATTTTTATATAAATTTATATTTTTTAGTATTAAAAATTTTTGTTTTTGTATTATTTTATTAAATGTGTGGGGGAGGGGGCTTCATCCGATTAAATATTTTTAAGGGAGGCGTTGTAACATAAAGTTTGGAAACCACTGGCCTAAATTAAGACTCATTCTAGAAAATTATACTATGTGTAAAACCCAAAGGCGAATCCAAGGAAGGTTTTCAGGGTTTAAAATTTTTGACTAAACGCGAATCTTGCCGAAGGCGATAGCATTGTTAATTATTTTATTTATAAGGTTTGGAAAAGGGGTTGAAAAATTTAAAAAAATGTTTTTTAAATTTATTTTAGCTAGAAGCCAAATAAATAGAAAACATTCAAAATATAGCGTTGATTATTATTTTGATTATGGGTGAGGAAGGGTTGATTATTTAAGAAATGCCTTGGAATATTCCAAATCACTTGTTGACATTCTTTTCCAGTTCTAAATATAGTTAGATTAGAGTAAAATGTATTTTTTTTACTTTTAATAAAAAGGGAATTGTTATTTTCATCAATTTTATTCCTATCGAAAGAGAGACAAGTCTCGTTCAGTCGAGCTTGTGGCCGCGCTGCAGGCGCGCCGAGCAGCTCTGTTTTTTAGTTGAGTTTAAAGTGAATCAAAGTGAATAATTATAATAGTGTAACCCACCCTGACCTCACCGTCATCCAGCACACCCTCTTGAGTGTCTTAATAAAGGTAATTATTATGCATTTCATCGTTGAAAAAAAAAATGATAGAAACAAATAATTTGTATAATATAAAAATAATTTATATCAAATGGTCTATATTGTGATTTTCCACTTATTTTTGAGAAAGATCAATATATCCAAACCGAAATGCTAATTAGTAAATATCACTAAATCTATAAGTTTTAATGAAAAAATGGTTATTATAAAATCTCAAGAGAATTAAATTTGCTATGAAATGAGCCAAGAATTATTTTTCTAGGATACTTTGTTTTCGTTTTATGAAGTAAAAACTGCGAATTTTTAAATAAAATCACACTTTTTCAAAATTTTAACCCCGATGAGGCATGGGTTAACGTTACCCAATTTAGCTAAAACTTTTCCATTATCATTTTCTAGCTAAAAGACAACTTTTAGGAGGTTCGGCCGAAAGAAATTAAAAAATTTTGTTTTTTGCGGCCACCCTACTGTTATATACCTATATGTTAATAGATCTATTAGTGAGAAAGTATTGGATTCATGTCAAAAATGGATATCGAGACTTGCACTGTCTGTGTGTCTGTCTGTCTGTGAACAAAATATCTCAAGTACGAAAAGAGCTAGGAGGGTTGAAATTATATGTTTGTTAGGCCCCCCTGAGCACGTGGCACGAAGCTTTTGAACAAAATCGGCCAAAGGGTATTAGTACTTTACTGATGCACTTTTTCAGCTTTTTTTCGATTTTCTCAAAATCCGCTCTAACGATTTTAATTAAAAAAATCAATTTATTTTTTAGATGTTCTTTAAAATGTAACATATATTCTCATTTGTCCACAAAATTGTTTGAAGCAAACTTTACTCTTGTACTCAAGGGCGGATACAAGGAGGGGGGGGGTAAAGGGGGTAATTACCCCTCCGAAATTTGAGAAAAATATTTTTTTTGGGAAAAAAATTGTATTTTTTTTTTTAAAAACTAATACTTAAAAATCTGGTGTGACTGGGCAGCACACAACTTTCTCTTACCTTCGGTAATCGAAAGTTGTGTACTGTGCTTGTCACACCAGATTTTTGTGTCGACATATATTTAGTTCCCGACAGTACGGAACATTTGAATTCAGATGTAAAATTTATAAGTATGGCAAAATATTTACATTTTGTTACCATGGCAACCATTTCTACTATCTTTCCTATGAAATACAAGAGTAAAGTGGTCTTCAGAAGATTTCAATCGCAAAATGAGAATATACATTTTAAAGAGCATCTAAAAAATAATTGATTTTTGAATTTTAAAAAAATCGTTGGAGCAAATTTTGAGAAAATCGAAAAAACTGAAAAAGTACATCAGTAAAGTACTAGTAATCTTTGGCCGATTTTGATTAAAAGCTTATTTTTCCGGTCCCGGGGGGTGTTTAAGTTAAATATAGAATTTCAACCTCGTAGCTCAATTCCTTCATGCTTAAAATTGAACACAGACACACCCACCCACCCACAGACAGACCATGTCGCGAAAACCACTTTTTGGATTCAGGGGACCTCAAAACGTGAAGATCCATCAAAATCTCGACATCGAATTTTTGACAGAACCAATACTTTCTCTCTATATATATATTACATATATACATAGGTAAGAGAAAGTAAAAAATTTGATTTGTATATATATTCTGGTAAACAACTACAAAATGTACCTTTAAATTACCGATTATAAGAAAAAATGTTGTGCTGTGCGACCAGCCACACCAGATTACCCCCCCCCCCCCCGAGAAACTCCTCTGGATCCGCCACTGCTTGTACTTCATAGGAAAGATAGGAGAAATGGTTGCCTTGGTAACAAAATCTAAAGTTTTTTCTATAATTATAAATTTTACATCTTGAATTTAAATATATATCGCCGGGAACTTTATTATTATTATTATTATTATTATGCCGGGAACTTAATATATGAAGCACAGAACACAACTTTCTCTTAACGTATGAGAAAGTTGAGTGCTGTGCGACCAGTCACACCAGATTTTTCCTAGACCGTCATTCAGTAAAATCCTGATGTTAATTATTCCTTCCTCTATGCTTGTTCTCTCCTAGATTTATAATTATTTATACTTCGGTAAAAAGAGTAGTCTTTCATTCTCTTAAATCCAATTGACATTATAGTCGCTCATATAGGATGTTTATTTTACGCGTTAAACATTTCGAATGGACCTCCACCTGTTCTCGATATACAACAAACTAAGTGGCTATTAAGCCTGACAGAATAAATTTTAATTAAACTCTAAAATGGACATTACGAATCTACATTTAATTCATTTAATACATAGATGTAAATAAATAAAATAATAAAAGCGGAAAAAAAACATTAGATAATCTTCTTAAAAATGGAACGTCTCTTAAATCTTTTTTAATTATTTGATTAAAAAAATTATCATAAATTATTTTAAATAGAAAGTGATTTGAAACGAAAATATTTAATATTAAAAAAAAATAATAATAATAACATAAAAATCAATTTTATTCGCATGATAACAACATATTCATTTATTGCTTGCCTCACCTGTTGTTTGATCAGAATATCTACTGTATTTTCTTTTTTTTTCAGATTATAGATTATATAAAAAGTTTACTTATTAAAATGTATAATATTATAGCCATTAAATATGCAATAAATACATTGTTAATAATGGTGATTCGAAAAATCACAGCGTTATATTAAGTGAGATTAAAGTTAATTATCTTAAAGGCTTGATAAAAATGTAACTTTATCCAATAAATAAAAGAAAATCAATTTTTTAAATATAAAGCTATGAGCATGTTGAATAAATATTTATGTCCTTGAGATAAATCCATGGTCTTTGAGGTTTTGAATTTTTTATTATCATTTTAAATTGTTAAGTGAAATCCTATTAATGATCAAATTCAAAAGCTACAATGCGTTAAAATTGATTAGCCCCTGAGAAAATTTTTTCAGGTGTTTGGATTAATAAATATTTTAATTAAACCTAGTGAGGTTCGTTTTTTTTTCACAAGCGAGCCAATAAGTCAGTGGTTCCCAACCGGTGTGACGCAAGATATTTAGATAAATAAAAAAAATCTGGTGTGACTTTCGCACAGCACATCCGCCGATATATTAGAATTCAAGAAATAAAATTTATAAGTATGGGAAAATATTTATATTTTGTTACCATTTCTCCTATCCTTCCTATGAAGTACAAAAGTAAAGTGGTCTTCAGAAGATTTCAATGGCAAAATGAGAATATACATTTTAAAGAGCATCTAAAAAATAATTGATTTTTGAATTAAAAAAAAAAATCGTTGGAGCAAATTTAGAGAAAATCGAAAAAAACTGAAAAAGTGCATCAGTAAAGTACTAGTACTCTTTGGTCGATTTTGTTCAAAAGCTTCGTGTCACGTCCCATGGGGGTGCCTAACTTAAATATAAAATTTCAACCTCCTAGCTCTTTTCGTTCTTGGGATATTTTGTTCACAGACAGACCACTTTTTTAGATTCAGGAGCCCTCAAAACGTGTATATCCATCAAAATCTCGACATTGAATTTTTGACATGAAACCAATACTTTCTCTCTATAATATTATCATTTATAGAGGTAAGAGAAAGTAAAAATTATCAATTTTTAATAAGCTTCCTTATTACCTAGTCTTGTTAATTTAATTTCCTATATAGGAATTTTATGTAAACATTTATTATCAAACCCCTTTGGATGGAAGGAGCAAATGAACAAAAAAAAAAAATATAAACATTTAGAAAGACATTTTATTTTAAACTCTTTTTCGTTGGCCATTTAGACCTCGGCTATAATTATTTGATTACTATCCAATTCAATTGAAATAAATCTTTATCGAATTAGACCGTATCCCAACCACTAACCTAGCACAAGAAGCAAGAACTCTACCACTGTCCTACGTCCCAAGGATAGACAGACATTTTAATGGGAAAAGCATAATAATCTGCTTATATACTTGATTTTTGTTTGAACAGGTGAAGCGGAACTCCGACATTCGCAAACATCACCTTAATATCTCAGTGGCCGATGATCCTGTTATGGCGTTGTCTCAGGGCTAATCCTAGGAATCACACACCTGGTGAGTTCTCTTTAAGTTTTGTTTTACATTATTATTCAACATTATTTTAGTATCAATACAATTTGAAATTAAATTCTTGTAAGTCGTATTCATATAAACTACGTGTATTTCTATCCATGTAAACTATATTTCTGAGGAATGAAAAATATATTTGAAATATCACTACTTCAACAAATTACTTGCCTTTCGCAACGAAATTAACAAAATTTCTCTTGAATTTGTCAAATGAAGATGTCAAACCTCTGCAGGTACATAATACTTATTTGTACCTGAATCACTCCATCAGTTTTTAATACAACAAGTATTAGTATGTTCAAGTGGTTAGGCCCGATGTCCATTATCGTTTCGAAAAAGTGAAGATTCTGCCTTTAATTTTAATATCTCAAAAAAGCGAAATTATCCTTATGGGGTTGCCTAAATATTACGTAATACCTTTTTTTGACGATTTTCTAGTCCCCCTCTCCCCATGTCACAGTTAGTCACAAACAAACAAACCACCCTACAAATATTGTCACAACATAGAACTACCCCCCACCCCCGAATAAAATTTCTAATACAAAATTCATATCATTTTAAGTTACCTTTTTTTTTTTAAAATTTTATAAATCTCAACTTTGAATTATTATGTCACACTTAGGGAAACCTCTGGGCCCCTCATGTCACAATTAGTAACGTTTTGTCCTGACTCCCCCCTTCCCCCCCTCCCACGCGTTACGTATATGTGGACGACCCCTATGGTTCTCTTGGATTATAGGAATTCGAGGTTCATTACCAGATCTTAGTTTAGTTTTAGAATTTTTTTATTTAAATGTTCTTCTTCTTCGTCCTCGCCATTATTAATCCCGCGTTGCGGGGTCGGCGGTTTTATTTAAATGTTCGATTAATAAATTTTTTTAATTAATGATATGTTAAGGGGGTTCGGCAAACTTTAGATGTTAAAGAGCCAAAAGCAACCTTTGCGGTTTCTGGAAATATTATAAAATACCACAATTTTTGCTTTAAACTACTACAGTAGTACTACTAATTTTATTTCAAGATGTCAAACCTCTCCGGTACAGATGCTTATTTACACCAGAATCACTATCAGTTTTTATTTAGTACAACAAGTATTAGCATTATTACCTATGCGTTTTATTAAAATGAAATTCACTCATGCGTGAATATTTTTAATTTTGAAGAGCCACCAATATCCTCAAAGAGCCACTTGTGGCTCGAAAGCCGCGTTTGCCTATTTTTTAATAAATCAAACAACTATTGTATTTGGAAAAAATTTTATATATCACCAAATTCATTTTTAATATCAATACAATAGAATACAGAATCAATATGACATACAACCCTCTCCCTGAGGTCTAGAGGTTACAGGTGTTGACAAATGTCAACATTGATAATTTTAAAGCCAAGAGGCGCAGGTTCGGATCCCAAGCAGTCCGATTTGGATACCAAATGATATAAATAAATGTGCCTCCCACATATATCATATTTAAATAATTTGAGTTCAAAAGATCCCAAAACGACTTAAAAAAAAAAAAAAAACAATATGACATACATTTATAAGAAGGGCAATTCAAATTTTATACAAAAGATTTTAAAGATCTTTTTTAAAGCCATTTAGATCCCGCCCTTAATTATTTTAATTTGGTCCAATTCAATTGAAAAAATTTCTTGCCTGGGACGGAATCGAACCCTTGACTTTCCGTTGATATTTTTTTAAATTAATCGCCTTCTATTTAATTATCTATTTTTCCGCATCTTATGTAGTATAGGTTTTGAACGATATATAATATTCGAAAATTACGATCCAAGCTTCTCTATTATTTCCAAATAATTTAAATAACTTTCCATCGGGCTGCTCGAGATCAGAATCCACATCCCTTGTCTTTTATTGTTATTACTTCTAGGTCACGGATTGGGTTTTATTTATTTTATTAGCCTGAATTAATATTCCAGAATTTTAATAGTGTTTAAAAAAAGTAAAAATATTACCTATCGTTATCCTCTTTGTTTAACGCCTTTTACAAAAAGCTACAAAAAATTTTTGCTTTGTAAGCGTTTCTTTGAAACCATTGGATGAATTATTACACACGATTATTACCAACATCAATAACTGCCACATACATGATACTTTGCGATTCCCTTGAAAAAAAATATCCTCTATCAATAATGCGATATTATTTTAAATAAGTTTTATTGTTCAGTATGGGAAACAACACAGACACTACGATTATCAAATATTACAATAGGCCTATAATATGGAAATTTTAAAATATTATTTGAACTTTTAGACAGGTCATTGTATTTTTAAACCAACATAGCATATAGGGTTTGGACACCGGTGGAAACCGAAACCGGTAAACCGGTTTTGGCTAAATTTCAAAAACCGAGAAACCGAGTTTTTCCCGAAAAACCGAATTCGGGTTTTTTTTAAATTTTTTCTTCATTAATACTTGTATTCAAATTATAAATTAGCCCGTGTTCCGTGGCTCAGAGAGAAGACATTATCTTCTAGTGGCTTGGGGATTCGGGTTCGCTTCCCGTTCCAAACGAGAAAAATATTTCATTTGAATTGGCTATCTATTATTTGAAATAAATGGTGATGGGGTCTAAATGGCCTTAGGTGCCGAAAAAGACCTTAAACAAATTTAAAAAAAATTATAAATTATTTATATTTTTTCCCTCTTTTTTCAAATACTCCAATAATCTATATATAGCTGAGTGTCTGTCTGTCTGTCCGTCGACTATCTCGCTCTGTTTGACCAAGTTTTTACATTGGAATGACGAAATTTTGCAGTCTTATAGAGGACGTTATGGAGAATCCAGAAAAAATACTCGGTTCCCGAAATTCCTACAATTTTTTGAGTTATGAATTCCTAAAGTTACGATTTTTCCCATATGAAATGTAAAGAGAAATTTTTATGTATTTTTTGTATTCTATGATTGTAAAGAAATCTTCAAGCAGGCACTGGATTGGAATAGTAGTAAGCTTAATAATAATTTTATTGGGTTCGGATCCCAGTCAGTTCGATGATTTTATTTAAGCCATTTGGATACCAAATAGCTTAAATAAAATGCCTGGACCCCAAATATATATTATTAAATAATCGTTATCGTTTAAAGTCTTATATGGCCTAAGTTGCCGAGAAGTGTGAATGGGAAAAAAGTGTGAGTGTTTAAAAAAAAAAAAAATGGCGGTGCGTTCAAAATAGTACAGATGTTGAAAAAAAAAAACCGGTTTAAAACCGGTTTTACCGGGTTTCCGTTTTATAAAAAACCGAAAAACCGGTTTTCAAAATTTTCCGGTTTTTTCCAAACCCTAATAGCATACAGATTTTTAGGACTTGGAAATTAAGAATAAAAATTACAAATTTTTTTTTTTTTTTTAAGTAATTTCGGCTGCAGAGGCCATTTGACTTTTTATAAATTTATTGCTTATTTATCAAATACATGTATCGATGGCTTCCGGCGGGCGTTCAATGGTCTTGTTTTTCGGGGGCCACCTATCCCGATTTTCAGCAAATTACAAAATTTAATTTTTCATAAATTAAATGAAGCCATTGTTTCGCTTTCCGTCTTAGCAATAAAATGTGTTAAATATGAATGGAAAGGCCGAAAATGAAGCTAATTTATAATTTTTAATTTTTATTCCTCCCGACTCCAATTTATTATTTTTTATTAAATTCCTTTTATTCACATCGAACTCTTATCTTCGGTAATCGAAAGTTGTGTTAACGAAAAATGAATTAGAATAATCTGAAATACTACATCAGTAAAAGTACACTTAAGTGTACTTCAAATAATTTTCACGAAAACGTTTACTTGATTATTCTTTTTAAAAGATCATTAAAAAAAAAAAAATAGATTTGCGAGAGGATGTGGCGTGCAAGTTGTTTAAATAAGGAAGGTGTATGCTTGTTTCTTGCCAATGAGAAAAATAACTTTTAGAGTGTTTTCTCCGAATATTTCGAAGGCATTTATTAGCCGCTGATGATGAAGTGCTAATAAATGCCTTCGAAATATTCGGAGAAAACACTCTAAAAGTTATTTTTCTCATTGGCAAGAAACAAGCATACACCTTCCTTAAAAAAAATAGATAATTTATGAATTTTAATCAAAATCGTTAAAACCAATTTTGAGAAAATCGAAAAAAAAAAAAAAAAACTAAAATAGTACTAGAATTTTTCCACCAATTTTGTTAAAGCATATTTTGGAGTTTGGGCTTTCATTGGTGTTATCATTAGTAAAAGAATTAGATTTTGAGTTTTACTATGGTTTATTTGTAAAAATTACAACGTTTCGGCCACTCATTCTGTGGCCTTCTTCAGGTAAAATTCAGATAAGATTTTAAATGAAATTATAATTGAAATGACCTGAAGAAGGCCACAGAATGAGTGACCGAAACGTTGTAATTTTTACAAATAAACCACAGTTAAACCGAAAATCAAATTCTTTTACTATTGTTAAAGCATATTTTAACTTTCCTTGAGTGTAACTAATCTGAATATAACATTTCAACCTGTAGCTCATTTCCTTCATTCATGCTTAAAATCGTTAGACGTAGACCAATTTGTGGGACCCTCTTTTTTTGGACTCAGGGGACCTCCAAACGTGTATTTCCATTAAAATCTCATCATAGAATTTTTAACATGATCGAAATACTTTAATGTAATCTTTTATTTTTCACCTTGACTGTCAATATCCCCACAAATTCTCAAATTGTAATATAAATATAAATACAAGAGGGAAATAGAATAGAATGTTAAATAAAAACTTTAGCTCTTTAAGGAAAAAAAAGTTTTTTTTAACCCCCCGCAAAAAAAATCCAATCTAGATGATCCTATTCAAATAGAATTTGTTTTTAAATATTGCTCGGTTGATTCGGTCACATTGACCATTTCTTATCACAACAATGTATATAAAAGAAGACATATAGCTTATAAAAATTAACTAACTAGGCCCTAAAAATACACACACCCATACAAAAATAACATTTCAAAATGATATAGAAATCTTTCTAAATTACTATTCGATAACAATTATTGCTTAATATTAATTATATAAAACAAAATTTATTTAAAAAAATTTAATTGTAAATTTATTCAGTTGAAAATTAAAAAAAAATAAATTAGGTTATAAGTTTCAGTTAATTTTTTTTACACTTAATCAACACGTGCCTTCATCATTAGAAGTAATTTTGTAAAATTTTATAAGTTATAAAATCACAACTGATGACGATACATTAATGTTGAAATTAAATTATTAATGAAACTTATAACTTAGTATTTTTAATTTAATTTTTTAATATATATAAATTTATAATTTTTAAACTGATTAATTAAATAAAAAAAATAAGCCAAATTTAGGTAAAATCCCAAAAAAAATTTTTAATAGGCTATATAAAAATACCATGTCCGAAAAATAATATGAAATAAGTACTTACGGGGGTGAAGTGCAGCACCGACGGAGTTCTTGGCACTGAGAGGGGGCTGCAATGCAATGGGCAGAAGGCGGCGCTCCCCCTTCTTTTATAACCCTCGGCGCCCTACTACCCCCACCACTTATCAAATGTGCGGGGGTGACAACTCTCTCTCTCTTTCCAACTCACTCTATCTCTCTTTCTCTCATATTCCCACAAATACCTCTCTCTCTCTCACTTACTATTACTCCATTTCTCCCTCTAATATGAGAAAATGAAATGCAATTGAAATAAAAAAAAAATACGATTGATAACTTTGATTTTTTTTAATGACAATTTAGAGAGAAAAATAATCTATATATCGTAAAATTTTAATTTATTTAACTTTGTTTACAGTCCGATCATTTTATTTAAGCCATTTGGATACCAAAATTAGTCAACTTTTAAACTTATCAGACCAATAGCAAATCATCGATTTAGTAAATAAAAACACTCTTAACCTTCGTGTTAAAAAAATGAATTTTTTCACATATAATTAGCTATCTGAGGTGTAAGGAAAGTTTTGAGAATTTAGCAACTTAATAAAAGGCATCATTCATAAAAATTAATTAATTTTTTTTAAATTTATTTAAACCGTTTTTCGGCATCTAAGGCCATTTAGACCCCTTATTTCAAATGATTATTAGTATCCAATTCAACTGAAATAAATTTTTCTCGCTTGGGACGGGAAGCGAACCCGGGATCCTAGGAACGAGAAACAAATGTAATCTCTCTGAGCCACTGACTAAAATAAATATTTTTTTTTTTTTATAATTATAACATTTTTTTCGGTGCCAGTATTAAAATATACTTGAATTAATCTTTTGGCGATAGATTTCATCTTTTCTAGACATCATCAGGCCAGCTGGAATCAAAAAATTTTTTAACCCACATGACATGTCATCTCTCTGTTTAATTTCAATTTATTTTAATATTTAACCAAACAGTATACTTTTTTTAAATTTATTTAAAGTCTTTTTCGGCATTGAAGTCCATTTAGACCTCGTCCCTATTTATTTAAATTGATTGGTGGCCAATTCAATTTAAATACATTTTGTCGTCTGGGTTGGAATGCGAACTCGCGACCCTTGGTGTACAATTGGCCAGCACGCTAACCATTACACCAAGGCCCGAGGGCAATAAACAGTAGGCCTATATTTAACATATACAAAAATTTTTAAATAAAAAATCTAAGTACCGGTATTTATATTCCATCTGAAAGCGATCAATGTTTATATAGAAAAATTATCATTATTTTATTGATATTTGTCAAATTATATAAAAATGTTTTTGATTCCCGCTGGCTTGGAGTATTTTATCAGGCATTTGGTAGAATTGATTTAGTTTGGTTTTGAGAATTAAATAAAAAAAATAATTAAAAATAAATAAATTTAGCTACAGTATTAATTAGATACACTCCTATAGAGGATCAAAGGACAAGGACACCAGTTTCGATAAATCTCTCAATGCAAATTTGTTACTCTCGTACAACGAAACCTGCCTCAAAGGGAATATAAGACCCCAGATTAAGTTCAGACCCTCTAATGTAAATTTAGGCTTCCGAAATGTTAACTCTCCAACGGTGAATACTATAAAAAAAAATAACAAAATTTTTGACAAAACTTTCCGCATGCATTCTTCTGTTTTTCTAAGTCCTTTTCCATCTCCTTTTTGACCCCTCTGGTGATTGCATTAAAAAAAAAAAACAATCACAAATGAAAATACATTTTTCAATAACTCATTTATAATTTCTCCCCCATTATCATCGTCTTTTTTCTTCTAAATTTTAATAAATTATTAATACCCTCCTCCTACATAAAATATATTTCATTATTATTAATAAATATATCGAAAGAAAAAAAAAATTTAATTTTAATTTACATTTGAAAACACTTTTGTCATCTATAATACATAATGCTTATATTATATAATATATTTTATTAAATAATTTATATTCAGGATATTAATATATACAAAATACAAATTCATAGAATGCCATTCAAAAAAAAAAACAAAAAAAAAAAAAACAACGTTTCGGTTCTATCTAAAGCTTGAATTACAAAAAAATCATTAAAAATGATTGATTTTTTCACAATTTTTTCACTGATTTTCTACATTCCAGCTGACAGACCTACTTCACTCTTCCTTAAACATCCCTCAACTAAAAAAAAATATATAGGATAAAGTGGGTGGGGTGTGAGCGATTCCGAAGCCCTTGCAAGAAGCTGGAAGATTCACAGCCCCTCGCTGCACAGTTGGTCAAATTGGCAAATATGCGGATATAACTTTAAATTTTTTGGGCTGACTTTTACAAATTTAAAGTTAAATATACGGATTCTTTTTTCCCTTCGACTATATCCCTAATAAATAAATAAATACAAAAAATAATACTTGGAAGTATTTTATTTAATTGCTGGTAAGTTTTAAGGGTGGATAAATGAAGTGAGTCTTTTAATAGTTATTTAATTTCGAATTTATTCCCAACGGAATAAAACCCCGTTAGTTTGCAAGTAAATAGAATTTTTTTAAATAGAGAATTTATTTGATATTTTTTTCTTGGGAGCTCAGAGAGCAATGCTATTTCTCTATCGATCGATGCTTGCTTGTTGCCTATCTGTCAGGCGGTCTGTCATTTAGTTGTGTGTGAGTCGAGTCATGGGTCATTCGTCTTCTCTTTCTCTCTCTCGCGTGTGTTTAGTTTCTTTTATATTGTGTTGTGATTTGTGCAAATAAGACATGCATCCACCAAACTCCCCACCTGGTCATCTTATTATTAAGGTAATGAATATTTTCACATCTCATTTGCATAACGAATTAAAGTAATTTTGTATTTTATTTTTCTCTCTTATAATATACTGATAAAATTATCCTATTTTTTAAATATAACTCTATGATGAATTCGTGTACCCCAGTGGGAGGGTGAAAAAGGGTGTAAATCACCCTTTATAATAAACAAAATAGTTTTTTTCTTTAAAAATGAAAATTAAAATAGAAAATTATTTTTTTTTGTAAATTTTTTACATTTAAGCAATGATTTCTTTCCCTCCCTCACCCTCCACCCCTTTAACAGAGAATTTATATTCTCCTATAATATTTAATAAGAAATTATTATTAAATAATTGAAAATATAAATTCCGAAACTTTTATCTCTCGTCAGTGGCCTAGTAATAAGTGAGATTTTTGGAGGTAGAATTTTTTTTTTCTCTGTCTGAATGCCTGATTTTCTTAAGCAGTTTCTGCACTCGCCTCCCCCTATTTATAAGTGTAAAAATTCAGCTGAATTTTTTAAAAATTTGCTTACGTTTCTGTGTCCTAACATGCCACAAGCCTGTAAATCCGTTCTTCGTTTCATGAATATATTTCCTTTGTTTGTAGTTTTAGATATAATTCGATCTCCCTCGGCTCACGCATCCCCTTATAGATATTCATTAATTCACATTCAATTATAAAAATAAATTAATGAATAAAATTGCATTTGTTTTTCTCATTAAAATCTTTTAGAATTTTATATAAAAATTAATTTTATTTCTGTTTGTTTAAAGGCCCCCCCCCCCCCATCCATCCCAAGTTATTTTCCCACTCTACAAATTTTCTTAAGACTTGCAATTTTTTGCCCCTTGAGTAAAGGGTAGTCTACCCCATGTCAAGTCGATCATTTTTAATGATCTTTTTGCATTTTAAGGGACAAAATCCTCCACCCCTTGGATCCAAATGTTAATGTTTTTTAACTTTTCACTTCTCTAAGGAGTGGAAATAAGTAGGGGACTCCCACCCAAAAACGCTACGTGTTGGGGGAAAACGGAGATCATATTTGGATTCAGGAGGTCATTTTACTTACGAATCTGAAGGAATTATCTCGGGGCCGAAAAAAAAAAGTTTCATTTTGCTTCACAGTGTTACCTAAGGTAATAGAAAGTTGTGTGCAGTGCGACAGTCACACCAGATTTTTTAGTTATAATTTTTGCTTGTTAATTCTCATAGAGATTTAAAATTGTGATTATAAAAAGGCTTATATTCTGTTGCCGACGTTTCGAGAGCTAGTTGCACTCCACTTCAGGGCAGGCAGAATTGTCACTAATTGCCCTGAAGATGAAAAAAAAAAAAAAAACTTCACCTCTTTGTTTTTCAAACCCGGCAACTCCTAGAGGGAGGCAACCCACAACCCTGACATCATTAAATCAAACAAATAGAGTTTAAAATCACGTTAAAATTTCTAAGATTTCACGTGTAAATTATACGTAACGTGGAGATAAATAAAGAGCGTCAACATCTAAACGATTTGATGAATTTCGAAATGTCACAATTTACTAAACACTGCGTTTATACCTCTCAATATTTATTTAACTCGAATAGTTAACCCAATTAATTTCATTGTTTGAAATAATTATCTATATTTATTTAAAATATAAATCCAATAAACCAGAGAGAGATACGAGATGGTGGATTAATAATCAACAGGTATAACAAAACAAGCAAAGCACCAACTTTCGAATTGAAAATGAATTGCTTTGCTTTTAGAGATAAATACATAGAATAGAATACATACTTGAGGTGAACATCAATTTAACTTTCAAATCAACATCGTCTTCAACTCTTGTTAAGGTGTTTACATGTTAACAAATATACACAAGACATGGCATAGTTTCCAATTCAGAACGATTTAACTTTTCAAATGTGATATAACAATAATTATGTTACATGATATTCTCATTGAAAATCTATTTATTATCAAGAAATAGCTATTATTATTTGAAATTCTTCCCAAGAACTCCGTTATCACTTATTTTATAAACCAATTATTAAAATAATATTAGTTTGTTGAAAGTTTTGTTCTTTGCTTGCCACACCAGTTTTTTTGTATCGACTTTTTTTACTTTCTCTTAACCTATATATATATATATAGAGGAAGTATTGGATTCATGTCAAAAATTCGAAGTCGAGATTTTGATGGATATACACGTTTTGAGGTCCCCTAAAAAAGTGACATGATCTGTCTGCTGTGTTCTATTTAAAGCATGAAGGAATTGCCCTAGGAGGTTGAAATTTTATATTTAAGTTAGGTACCCACCTGAGGCGTTAAAATAAGCTTTTAATCAAATTCACCCAAAAAGTACTAGTACTTTACTGATTCACTTTTTCAGTTTTTTTTTCAATTTTATCAAAACTCGCTCCAACGATTTTGATTAAAATTGAAAAATCAATTATTTTTTAGACGCTCTTTGAAATGTATATTCTCATTTTGCCACTGAAATCTTCTGAAGGCCACTTTACTCTTGTAATTCATAGGAAAGATAGGAGAAATGGTTGCTATGGTAACAAAATATAAATATTTTCCCTTACACATTTTACATCTTGAAATGAATGAACCGTACTGTCGGAAACTAAATATATGTCGACACAAAAAAATCTGGTGTGATAAGCACAGAACACGATTTTTGATTACCGAAGGTAAGAGAAAGTTGTGTGCTGTGCGACCAGTCACACCAGATTTTTTAAATTTGTTTAAGGTCTTTTTCGGGATCTGAGGTCAATATTAATGAGGATCAAAAATGAGGAACGTAAGCATAGTATTGACCGAAGGAATCTTTTTTATATGAAGAATGAAATATCACAAGATAATTTAATCAATTTTTCTTTCTCAATATTTGTCAAACCAAATTGATCATCTTCTTTGTCGATAAATGGATTCTGTATCCACGCAAATTTTATAAAATTTAAGTTTTTTTAAATAAAAGTGTTTAAGTATTCAATAAAAATATTTGTTTTATTTATAAAACTTTAGCAAATAGGAAAATACTGCACTAATTAATTTGTTTCATATATCAATTTCTTTGTGCAGTAAATATTGTCATATTCTTCAAATTTTTTAAAAGTCTTTTAGGAATTCTATTCCATATAGACTATGGATGATACATATTATATTACGATAAGCCTCTATATTGGGGTCAGACCCATTAATTTATATATCATTTGGATTCTAATTGATTAGATCGGACTGCCTGAGGTTCTCTTGGTTTTTTTGAGGATATTCATACATATTTTATTTTACAATATTATATTGATTGGTATCCAATTCAATTGAAATTCAAATTGACTCTGTAAATGGCCTCCGATGCAGAAAAAGACCTTAAATAAAATTTATTTGTTTTTTGACGAATATGTGTATTAAGTTGGTCCTCTGTTTCTTTAGACTAAATCTTGGTTCTTAATTTATAGCAAGAGATTTGTCAATAAAGCCTCTGATTTATTGTATCGTATAATATTTTATGTCTCTTTAAAAACAGGAAATTTTTATAGGCATTAAATAAAAAAATATTTATATTTAATAAAAATGAATTATTTTCATTTTAATCGTGACTAAATAAGTGTTTTAATTATAACGCTATATTAAACTGGCATTAAATCAATATGCTTATACTTGTAATTGATCTCTTAGTTGCATTTTGTATTCCAACCATTTATTATTTAGATTCGAATTTTTTTAGAGTAAATTTTATACAATTAAATTATTTTGGTGAAGAGATTAATTGAAAAAAATTATCTTTATATAACTAATGACGCTCAAAAAACTTTTGTATTTAGCATTCTTTCAATCTTATTAATTAATTTAATTTAATTAAATGGAGGAAAGTACAGTTCTTGTCTTCTTTTAAATAAATCTGTTTCTTATTTTTGTTTAAATTGGTACTACTCACATTTAGTCATACAAAACCTAGCAGAAAAATTCTTGGGCTTTTTTAAAAATAATTACTTTGTCAACTAGCTGCCACCTTTAGCTTCATCCCCTCTCCCCAATAAATTATTAAACACATTAAAAAAAAATCTGGTGTGACTGACCACACAATTTTCCTTACTAAAAGTCGTTTTAGAGACATTTATTTATGTGTTATAATAATTACTTCATTACAACTCAAAGATAATAATAAATTATACGAAAATATTTATATGTCAACTTTTTCTCTTAACTTTTCTAAGAATTACAAGAGTAAAGGTACTTCAAACACTTTAGATGGGCCGAGAATATCGTAATATAATATCCAAAGTCTATATGGAATAGAATTCCGAAAAGTCTTAAAAAATTTGGATATTTACTGCACAAAAAAATTGATATATGAAACAAATTCATTAGAGCAGCGTTTTCCAATTGCTAAAGTTTTATAAATAAGACAAATATTTTTATTGAATACTTAAACACTTTTATTAAAAAAAAACTTGAATTTTACAAAATTTGCGTGGATACAGAATCCATTTATCGACAAAGAAGTTGATCAATTTGGTTTGACAACTTTCACTTACGTTCCTCAATCTGCATTATTTTTACTTTCTCTTACCTATGTATATATGTAATATATATATAGAGAGAAAGTATTGGATTCATGTCAAAAATTCGATGTCGAGATTTTGATGGATCTTCACGTTTTGAGGTCCCCTGAATCCAAAAAAGTGGTTTTCGCGACATGGTCTGTCTGTGTGTGTGTGTGTGTGTGTGTGTGTGGGTGGGTGGGTGGGTGGGTGGGTGGGTGGGTGTGTGTGTGTTCAATTTTAAGCATGAAGGAATTGAGCTACGAGGTTGAAATTCTATATTTAACTTAAACACCCCCGGGACCGGAAAAATAAGCTTTTAATCAAAATCGGCCAAAGATTACTAGTACTTTACTGATGTACTTTTTCAGTTTTTTTCGATTTTCTCAAAATTTGCTCCAACGATTTTTTTTAAAATTCAAAAATCAATTATTTTTTAGATGCTCTTTAAAATGTATATTCTCATTTTGCGATTGAAATCTTCTGAAGACCACTTTACTCTTGTATTTCATAGGGAAGATAGGAGAAATGGTTGCCATGGTAACAAAATATAAATATTTTCCCATACTTATAAATTTTACATCTGAATTCAAATGTTCCTTACTGTCGGGAACTAAATATATGTCGACACAAAAAATCTGGTGTGACAAGCACAGTACACAACTTTCGATTACCGAAGGTAAGAGAAAGTTGTGTGCTGTGCGCCAGTCACACCAGATTTTTTTTTTTTTAATTCCGGTTTTAACGTAGTTTTAATTACTTACGTTATATTTTGATTTAGCTTCAATTTACTAATATTTTGTAGAGGGAAGTTGATACTCCCTTTTTGTAATAATGCAGATTGCATAGCTAATTGAACTTTTTTTTTTTTTTTTTTTTTTTTTAAACATTCACACTTTTTTCTCATTCACACTCACACTCACACACACATTCACACTGTCTTTTCGGCAGCTCAGGCCATTTAAGACATTTACGATAACCGTTATTTATGAATTTATATATATTAGGGTCCAGGCATTTTTATTTAAGCTAATTGAACTTACTGAAAAACATTTATTATTAAATTTAATTAAAATAATAAGATCAGGTCAGTTGATTATACCCATTCCTCCTATGTTGTGGGTTGCCTAACTCCAGGAGTAGGGTTTAAAATAAAATTTCCAAATTCTTTAATGGTTCTAAGTTTTATCGAGCATTCCGACACTATTGAGATCGAGAGGGGTCCCACTCCCTAGGTAGTGGGGGCGTTTTATAACATTTTTCAAGACGGTAATCTCGTGGGAACAGTGATACACATGCAAAGACATCCAGACACTAAGTTTGCACTTTTCTATGGGAATCTTTTCATGAGTTTTTTGATCCAAAATATTCTCGAATCTTATTTTAAAATAGAATTTTGATTTTCGAATCACTTTCTCTCTTTTTACTTTCTCTTACCTATGTATATATGTAATATATATATAGAGAGAAAGTATTGGATTCATGTCAAAAATTCGATGTCGAGATTTTGATGGATCTTCACGTTTTGAGGTCCCCTGAATCCAAAAAAGTGGTTTTCGCGACATGGTCTGTCTGTGGGTGTGTGGGTGTGTGTTCAATTTTAAGGATGAAGGAATAGAGCTACGAGGTTGAAATTTTATATTTAAGTTAAACACCCCCGGGACCGGAAAAATAAGCTTTTAATCAAAATCGGCCAAAGAGTACTAGTACTTTACTGATGTACTTTTTCAGTTTTTTTCGATTTTCTCAAAATTTGCTCCAACGATTTTTTTTAAAATTCAAAAATCAATTATTTTTTAGATGCTCTTTAAAATGTATATTCTCATTTTGCAATTGAAATCTTCTGAAGACCACTTTACTCTTGTATTTCATAGGGAAGGATAGGAGAAATGGTTGCCATGGTAACAAAATATAAATATTTTCCCATACTTATAAATTTTACATCTGAATTCAAATGTTCCTTACTGTCGGGAACTAAATATATGTCGACACAAAAAATCTGGTGTGACAAGCACAGTACACAACTTTCGATTACCGAAGGTAAGAGAAAGTTGTGTGCTGTGCGCCAGTCACACCAGATTTTTTTTTTTTTAATTCCGGTTTTAACGTAGTTTTAATTACTTACGTTATATTTTGATTTAGCTTCAATTTACTAATATTTTGTAGAGGGAAGTTGATACTCCCTTTTGTAATAATGCAGATTGCATAGCTAATTGAACTTTTTTTTTTTTTTTTTTTTTTTTTTTTTTTTTAAACATTCACACTTTTTTCTCATTCACACTCACACTCACACACACATTCACACTGTCTTTTCGGCAGCTCAGGCCATATAAGACATTTACGATAACCGTTATTTATGAATTTATATATATTAGGGTCCAGGCATTTTTATTTAAGCTAATTGAACTTACTGAAAAACATTTATTATTAAATTTAATTAAAATAATAAGATCAGGTCAGTTGATTATACCCATTCCTCCTATGTTGTGGGTTGCCTAACTCCAGGAGTAGGGTTTAAAATAAAATTTCCAAATTCTTTAATGGTTCTAAGTTTTATCGAGCATTCCGACACTATTGAGATCGAGAGGGGTCCCACTCCCTAGGTAGTGGGGGCGTTTTATAACATTTTTCAAGACGGTAATCTCGTGGGAACAGTGATACACATGCAAAGACATCCAGACACTAAGTTTGCACTTTTCTATGGGAATCTTTTCATGAGTTTTTTGATCCAAAATATTCTCGAATCTTATTTTAAAATAGAATTTTGATTTTCGAATCACTTTCTCTCTTTTTACTTTCTCTTACCTATGTATATATGTAATATATATATAGAGAGAAAGTATTGGATTCATGTCAAAAATTCGATGTCGAGATTTTGATGGATCTTCACGTTTTGAGGTCCCCTGAATCCAAAAAAGTGGTTTTCGCGACATGGTCTGTCTGTGGGTGTGTGGGTGTGTGTTCAATTTTAAGGATGAAGGAATAGAGCTACGAGGTTGAAATTTTATATTTAAGTTAAACACCCCCGGGACCGGAAAAATAAGCTTTTAATCAAAATCGGCCAAAGAGTACTAGTACTTTACTGATGTACTTTTTCAGTTTTTTTCGATTTTCTCAAAATTTGCTCCAACGATTTTTTTTAAAATTCAAAAATCAATTATTTTTTAGATGCTCTTTAAAATGTATATTCTCATTTTGCAATTGAAATCTTCTGAAGACCACTTTACTCTTGTATTTCATAGGGAAGGATAGGAGAAATGGTTGCCATGGTAACAAAATATAAATATTTTCCCATACTTATAAATTTTACATCTGAATTCAAATGTTCCGTACTGTCGGGAACTAAATATATGTAGACACAAAAAATCTGGTGTGACAAGCACACAACACAACTTTCGATTACCGAAGGTAAGAGAAAGTTGTGTGCTGTGCGCCAGTCACACCAGATTTTTTTTGACTTCACAACACATACATTGTATAATGGTGTCACTCCCCCCCCCCCACCACCTATGCCACTCAGACATAGTTGAAAGATAAAAATAATCAATTTGAAAATGAGTTTTATTGAAAAGATTTCTTGATCAGAGTTTTAACTACAAAAAATATATATAATTAAATTAAATTATTTCATTATAAATTTAAATTAAATCAAAACATTATAATGTCTATATTGTTTGTAGTCAAAGCTCTGACCACTATTCTATGACCCATTATACTAAAATTTTTTTTTTTAACACTTTTTTCCCATTCACACAGTCTTTTCGGCAACTTAGGCCATTTAAGACTATACGATAACCGTTATTTGTATAATATATATAATTGGGTCCAGGCATTCTTATTTAAGCCATTTGGCATCCAAATGGCTTAAATAAAATCATCGATAAATTAATTATTTGTTATTAATTTATATATTGAAAATAAAAAAACAGTCATTTTCGAAATTGGATAATTTTCTCTTTGTTTATTTAATTGAGCCATTTTTGATCATGGGAGTTGAAAAATAAAATTTTCGCACAATTAAGAGTGGCATAATTAGAATTTTTATCCTAAATCTAATCCCTACCTGGATTGAATTTCTCAAAATCGAGCGAAAGCAAAAAGATTTTTAAATATTTTTTTTTTACTTGCCTTCTATCCGACTCTATTTACGGTTTATGGATGATAATCTAATCTCCATGTTCATATTTTTGCCGTGGAATTGTTCTAGTAAAGAGAATATAATATGACATTGATTTTTCAAAAAAATAAAAATGAAAAAAAAAAAAAAATTGATTATTAATTACATTAATATTAATAAATATCAAAAAGAGAAAGAAACAGTAATTAGCTTTTATATATAAAAAATATTTTTAAACTTCCAATAAAGAAGAATGATTGAGGTCCACGGAAACATTCAATATCCGGGGGAAGGGGTGGGGAATGTCAAATTCTCTCCCTCTCTCTGTTTGGTTAATCTATTTACAAAAAAAAAAAAAAAAAAAATTGTAAAAAAAATGCAGTGCCAGAATAAATTATCTTCATCTGTTATGAGACAACTCAATAATTGAGGTGACATCAGTGCTAATTCAGATTTATTATCCGAGCACTTTGATAACATTAAGTTTTTTTTTTTTTTAATTTCTCCGTGCATACAAAGAATGGAGAGGACAAATCACCTCGTCTGAGCAATTATAAAAATTAATGTTTAAAAATGTATATTGTGGAAATGAATTTTTTGGGCCCATTTTTTTATGATTCGTTCATATAACGAACTTTATTCTCATATCAAAATGAGGCATATATTAAATAATATTAGTACTTAGTAAAAATGAATGGCAGCAAAATAAAAAATAATTATTTTTACTTTCTCTTGTATTGCGATCATGTCAAAAATTCGATGTCGAGATTTTGATGGATATACATGTTTTGAGGTCCAAAAAAGTGGGTCCCGCAAATTGGTCTGTGTGTGGACATTTTTGACCATGAAGGAAATGAGCTAGGAGGTTGAGATTTTATATTCAAGTTAGGCTCCTTCCGAACTCGTGTAAATAAGCTTTTAAACAAAATCGGCCAAAAAGTACTAGTACTTTACTGATGTACTTTTTCAGTTTTTTTCTATTTTTTCAAAATTCGCTCCAAGGATTTTTTTTTTTAAATTCACAAATGAACTATTTTTTAGATGCTCTTTAAAAAGTATATCAGTGAAATTTTTCGATGAAATCGTTTGAAGTACACTTTACAGATGTACTTTTTCAGTTTTTTGCGATTTTCTCAAAATTCGCCGCAACGATTTTGCTTAAAATTCATAAATGAACTATTTTTTAGATGCT